>KZ063062.1:52178-81166 GCA_002091835.1 Anopheles maculatus
TCGTTTCCCTATGACAGGTGTCAGTAGTGAAGTTGATGGTTGATGAAAATAGTAGAGAAACTGGGCAAATGAAGCAATGAATTCTGAGCCGCATGGGAATGCACGTTTGTAAGGACCACAAACACACATCTCGCCACATGAATTGTCTGGTTCAACACGCAGACACAAAAATTCGCCGTTTTTTAATCTTCTTTTTGCGAATAAATTCAAATAAAGCGAAGTTCTTTTACGACTGCTCGTTAGGGACGAACACACGGTGCACAGTTCGTGTTTCCATAAAGTTTTCATTCACAAAATTTTATGTATGAAATGTACACATGTTGGTACGGTGGCTAATGATTTTATGGACCGAGTCCAACGTTTGATACTTGAATTCGGAACCTTGAACCAGATTTAATCCAGATGATTGACACAAAATCGTCATCATGGATCATTATAGCCTTCTCGTGGTACAATGTCACTGTCAATGGGTCGCCTTAAATCCATTTAATTTAGATTAAATTAACTTCAAAAGCTACTTTTTTAATTAAAAACAAGGTGCATCTTAAGATAGTTTACAAACAGATCCATTTTCCCGAAGGTCAACGATCTGCTAATGCAAAAATTATCTCTCAATCTTAATCCAATTCATTTTAAAGTGAAAAGTACTACTACGAAGCCAGATCAATCCGCGTGCGTAACTACAAAGTGATGCACAGTCAGGTCAGATTTATTGCTCCATTATTTTTCAATCGTCTCAACAAAGAAACGCCAAGATTAAGTAATAAAGACCCACACACTATTCCCTCTGCTGTAGGATCGCGAAAACACAAGGAGGTAAATTACATGATTCATCTCCATTTCTCACCCATTCGGTTCACCATTGACCGGCGGCAGTACACACGAAAGTTAACACTTGCCCACCATACACCAGGAGCCGATGCCGCCGCCGGAAGTAGTTTCGTTTTGTTTCTACGCCGGTGTGTAAGCATGCAAGCATGCTCCGGTTAATAATGATCGATAACTGGCCAGTCTACACCACTAGTCTGGTGTGCGGCTTGACTTTGATGCCCATCCGAAGACTTCAAAGTAGAAGTAGAAGTACCCTCCCTTAAGCGATCGGGAATTACCATAATTTTCAACGGCTTCCCAGGATCGATTACCTTGGGCGCGTCGAGTGGTGGGAAACGTACGGCGGCGATAAGCTTGTTGAGAGGATGCTAGCGGCAACACTTGACTAGCGCTGCTTCCTTATACTGCTCGATAAATCCCACTTAAACACATGCATCGATCGGTCCATGAATGATCGAGATGATCGTAGGAAGAATGATGAATTAATCCATCACTGCGCACAGGACGGACAGGATCACAGAAAGGATTTATTTATTTGCCAAACGTTTCCTCTTTGAAGTTTGAAGGAATAAGGTCCTCAAAATGGGTACTGTCGTGTAAATATGTACCCAGGGAAAAGGGTCACAAACACAGTAATCGAATGGCTGTGTCTGTCTGCCAGTCTGTCTCTCAAAACGTATCGGATCGATTGATCCACAGTGATGGCAACAAGCTTTGGCAACAAATAGAAACAACCACCACAACTCGTCCAGCCCTAACCCTAAGGGCCTGATCGTGACCGTTGTGATGCAGTGGTGCAGACTCTTGCTCTTTTCCCAGGCGCGTGGAATTTGAATGGGATGCGTGCATACTATCCGAGAGCGCCCTTTTGTGGCCCACGGTCTCCTCCGGTCCACAAGTCGCGTGGTTGCGATAACGGTACCACTTTCTCTCCGTGGCCTCTCACTGCAGGAACTCACCGATGATGATGAACTGCTGTCAATGGTTAAAAGTGGGCGCATGCAAAGTAGCCACGTTATGCCATCGCTCCAAGGGGTCAATCGAATTGAATGTGCCCTTCGTTACACTCTGGTTTTGTGGAGTTGGTGCGCTTGTTACGAAGCTGATGGCACCAGCAGCAGCAGCAGCAGCAGCAGTTAAACTCTTCCCGGAGCGAGGGTGGCATAGAATTTGGAACGCTTCAAGCAGTTGGCAGGTCACGCGATTATTCTAGTTTGCCCTTTTTGGCCTGGGATTAGTCGCTGCCACGAGCGACCGTTTAATGACTTTATCATCGTAGGTCTTGGGTCGAAGAAATTGACCGAACGCAAACTTTCCACGCAATTGAGGGCGAGTTCTTCAAATATTTCCTTTAGCAATCTCTGTTCAATCTGTAAAAGAAGAGTAAAATTAGTTTTCTGATTTTATTTTATGTAAATTGAACTATTTCAAATACTCACGCCGGAAATTTAGGAACTTAAATATCTCACATCTTTCACATAACATAATTGAACGCTTTGGTTTGTTGTCTTTTCGTTTACATCCAATAATTTTCTTGGCTTCGCATTTCAGAGTATCAAATTTCGTTTAACGATAGCACCATGTTTTAAGACACACTGGGTGGGTGACCCCACCCCGTGTCAGGGATTTTGCAAAATTTATGCGATGCACGCCCACCGATACCGCTAAACGAAATCTCGCTCGGCTCGGTGACTCGCATACAAGCCGTGCAAAACGCTACAGGAAACGCAAGGCCATGCAGTTTTACAGTTCCGGGCTGAATGGAACGAGCTTTAGATGAGAATCGATACGGTTTACTTTGGAAATTTTCGGGGTTGGATCGATACCTTTACCCCGCGGCATGTTCAGGAAACGTGTGCACGAAGAACTTCCCGTTGACCGATATCCATTCTGGCCAGGTGGTTCGGTGTGTTCGAGGAGTACTGTGTTCCAGCAGTTTGATGCAACACGTTTTGCGGGCTCCAACCTATAGGTAAAGCCCTCTAAATGCAGGCTTTTTTTCTGCATCCTCCTATTTCTTTTTGGTTAGAAGCCAAATCATTACTGCCACGACCAAGGTTCTAATGATTTCCAGGAAAGTAATCAGACAGCGTGAATAATTCAAAAATCTATCTTCCGGCGCAAGAGAACTCACTAAACGCAATGCGCTGCCTGTTGTTTTTGTGTGTTTGATGCTTAATCATTATTGCTCCGATTTCGGTGCCCTCCGAAGGGCACTACACCACCGGTCTTGGAAACCTTTTTTTCGACGTATAAGCGCGCGGTAAGGATGATTTGAAGGAAATTAAGGATAACACACAATTTCAATCGCAGACACCCGACGTTGTGCAACACCAAATTACACCGGCCGCTTGAAGTGAAACGAATGGAGGAGAAAGAGAGAGAAAAAGCGATCGAGCGAGGACGCAAGATGTGTAGCAACCGTTACCACCGAGCTTACTGTTTTCAGGTATCGAACATTTGGGAAAGAATCCACATCCAAGTGTGCCTTCGACTTCGGCTAATGTCCCGCACACGAGACATCAGTCATCCCATCATCTGTGGCTCTGTCAGGTCCTCCTGGTTCGTGTGCGTAACAAGTGTTTACAACGAGCAAGCAGCAGACGAGCAAGTCCGTCCGTGTGTGTGTGTGTCCAGAAACATGCGGACGAACGAGCACCAAAACGATGGAAGATGGATCGTCCAGCAGATCTTCCTTGCAGCAGATGCAAGGTTCCGCCATCGGTGTAATTATTAGCATTATTTGTTTTGTTCCACCTTCTGCATGCTCTGCGCACACGATGAAACTTTGTTCTCCATTGTTCTTCATTCCAGAACTGGTAGGAAAAGAAGCTAAGGGAAAAAAACGGTTACGGAGATAAATGTCTGAAAAGGCAGGGCGCGGCGGCGCTCAAGGGAATTGTTGAGAGCAAGTGAACCACCCTGGACGAAGGTCCCAACACGGCGAAACAAGTGAAGAAACGAAAAAACAACAGCGCTTTGGTGTTTCTCCAGAGAGAGAACAGTCCGTCAAAGACAAGACCCTTGGGAAGATGCTCCTGCGTGGTGTGCAAAAGGTTTTGCTAATTGGCCACGGAAGTTCTGTTCTTTTTGGGAATTTTGCGACCATGACACAGATACTGCCTGTCCAACAAGGGATAACGGTTTCCTCGGCAAGGCTTTGGTAAAGCAAGCAAATTGATCTTTGCACTTCCGATGGCCGATTAGCGTCAACGATTGGCATTAAACGGTTCGCCCTTTTAACAAGACAAGGCAAAAAAAAAAGCCCAAGCAGGCACACAGAAATTGGACATTTGGGATCGTTATGTGTTTGTCTTGATACACATTATTATGCCTTCATGCGTCATGCTGAGACGCTGACATGCGTCTGGATATCACCTAAGTAGAGAGATTTAATGGTCCATCGTAAGGGAGTTTGATGGGATGAGCGAGCGCAACGCAACGAAACATAAACCTGTTGATGGAACCCTTTTAAAGGCCCCCCCCGCCTTTCCGATTCCGAACGCGTGCGCTAGTACCTCCTTTGTGGGTAGGTACTTTAAAAGAGTCATCACTTTCACGCACGGCAACCATACTGGGCACATCATTTCACAAACTGGCGTGATGGTGATGCGTTACTTTTACTGTTTTACATCTTTTGTACCTGGGAGTTTTATTGACGATATTTACAAACTGCTCAAGAACTCCGAAGCACTGCTGGAGTACTTAACCGATGGTAACTGTTCTGTTTTTGGTGCGTTTTAAATAATTTATCAATTGACACACGTCGTTGACACCGGGCGCCTGTTGATAGGGTCGTAAACGAAGCGAATTCTAACATCATAACGTGCAATCGATTTTAAAGCGATACCCAGGTCTTTTTTGTTTGTTTTCAAAGGCTTCTCTCTTTAAAGCATCGCTCCATTATTGGTGATGTCATCACCACCGCTCGGGTGCACGCGACAAGATTGTATTAACGGTGACGAATCAGTGTCATCTTGTCGCGCACACATTCCGGGGCGGAAACTAGACCATCTTCTGCAATATGGGGCAATCGTGGTTCACCACGAAACCTGCGTGTGTGTTCTATTTCGGGACGTTGAGGTTGTGGTTTTTGGTGTGCCATAGACTAACCCGCCCGCTTTGGAGAAGAAGTCCCCTGTGTCCCGGACGGACCTGTGATTGGATTTATGCAAAGTGTGCCAAAAAAGCAACACCAACCAGTGGTTTAATTATTCGCTCCGCTATCGATCGGTTGATCGAGTGATCGTGTGTGGGCATATCTCAAATATGTCGCTAACCTTGCACCTTGCCGATGAACATCTGATAAAGCCCTACCCAGGGATGGTTTATAATCTGCCACCAAGGAAATCCAATCTTCCGAAACCGTCCCGCGTCTTGTTCCGTGTTTATCTAGCCGCCGTTCCACAATACCCTTCACAAGGGTATTAATAAGGCTTACGGAGCGAACCTACACACAACCACCAATTGACCCGCCCCAAAAGCACCGGGCACAACACACCGGCACGGAAAGGAGGGATTTCAAAATCGGAAAATCTTCACCCTCCTTCGGTTCGGCTCTTGCTGTCGAGTGTCTCCTCGTCTGTCTGTACGGAGTTGTTGGCCAATTCGATAAACATTTCAATCTCATCATCTCATCTAGGCTCTCGTGTGTCTCGTCGTGCTGGAAAGATGAAATCGATAAAAAGTAATCACTAAATCACCTGTCCATCATCATCATCGTCATCATCGGCACCAAAAGCAGTGTGTCCATATGCCCTTACCTTCGCTCTGGTGTGTGTGTGTGTGTGCGCTCTGGGAGTTATATTTGCTTTTCATTCCTCAATCCATTGCACATTGAGATAGATCATCATCCTGCCCCGCGTAAATGGCCGATGCTTCTTGATGCCCCGATTCTCGTGTTACAAAAAGTAAATAATCTTGGCCTGTTACGCCAAGACGGCTTGACTTCGGTGTGGTGACTTTCGTTGATTGAGAAGTTTACTTACGCGACACACACAACACACAAGCACATCATCCAGCTATCACAACAGACTCGTGTCTAACCGAAGATTCGTTCTTGCCATCATCATGTCGTCTACGGGAGGCAACCTTTTTGACTGACTCCCTGACGTGATCTCACCTCGCGCGTTCCGTCCGTCACTCACATTACGGGTGAAAAACTTTCCTCCGTCCGTTTATGGTGTGGCAAAGTTTTGTGTAGTCTCGTTTCATTTTCCAATTTTTTGGGACTAGCGCAGCATCCTGTGCAAAGCAAAAATCTCCAACGCCCCATCTACAGGGCCCGATCCGGACAGATGGCCTTCATTTGCCAACACATTTACCTCCTACACGCCCGTTGAGGTTTTTTTCCCGTCCATTTTATCTTCTACGGTGTCGTATAACGGCCAACAGTAGCAGCAGCAGCAGCAGCTCCAAAACCACCAACGGCGTGTGAAAAACAATATCGGAATATTTCCAATAAAGGTGACTATTATCTCACCCCGGTAACACCCAAAAAAAAAAGCTGTATCCAGAGACCCCCCTGTACTGATGGGTGGAAAAAGTTTTCCGAATTCTTAACCATCCTTTCCCCCCCGCATGCTTTGGTGGCCTCCCACCCCCGCGTCTTAAAAAGACTATTAAAGGGAAATGAAAGGTTAGGGAAAACAAGCAGATGCCGCGTGTACCGTGCAGACCATGGTTACGAAATGTTAATTTCGCAGAAACGCAAACTTTTCTCAACCATTTGCGCACGCACTCATCTTGAAGAAGTAATATTAGTGGGAACTTACTTTAGCGTGACAATTTCGCGGCCCCCCGGTAGGTAGTTTCTTAAACGTACTTGGGTTGGTTTCTGTTTATCTGTGACGGTTTTTTATTTGGTGCTCGGAAGGATGGTTGGTTTTAGTGACTACGAATGGAGGTTTTTCCTGTGGAATGGCAAAAGTATTAACGGCCTTTTCGGCGAACCTGAGGTGTTTATTTCGTATTGCTTAAGTTGTAACGAGAAGATTTTAAATTGTGTAAGTTTGAATTAGCAGCGAAGAGTGTAAAAGAGAAAAAGTTCACCTAAGGTCTTGAGATGGGACAAGAAATTGCTTGAGTACGTTAAAACCTCTTAGTCGTACAGAAGATGATTCTAAGATATAAGAAATTGCTGAATACGTGTGCTCTTTTTTGAGGATATGACTGGCGAATTCGTAACCAAAAGCGATTGAGAATCTAGTCAATCAGTCTGTTTGGTAATCCTCTAGATTTTGTGTCTTCCATATTCCAGGATTTATTACGCTATGCGTAGGTTAAGTCATAGATAACCAGCCATTACGCAAAAGCCGTAAAAGAATTCAACACCTTCACCATAAGTAATATTCAGCAGCTTCCTTCTTTCGCTTTCAAGAAAATCTTCAGCTGTACGTGAATGAAATCGGCTTAAAAAAGATCACTTTGTCATGTGGATTGCGTGACTGTAGGCGATTTGTCAGGCGAATTACAAGCTCGTTGCAAGGCTTGTTGATAAATTTACTTTTAAGGTTTCCAATTCCGTGTGCCGTGTGGTGCACCTAGAGTCATACAGTTTGAATGTTCATAATAGCTTTGTTGTGATTATGAAAATTGTTAACCAACTTGACCGTAATCCTTAGTAAATTGCATATTATGGCACTAAGGTGATATAAAAAAAACACATGTTTATATCGGTAAGAATTGAAGGTTGATCATGTTTCAAGTGATCGACCTTCATTGTCTACCGAGAAAAACTTGTATTTTATTTAAGAATACTTGAGCTTGACTAATTTTAGTTTCAATCTTGGATATTTTTCCTTGAAAGGCATAGGTTAGGTATCTGTAGGTTAGGTATCAATAGGTTATCTTGAAAGGCATAGGTTAGGTATCAATAGGTTATCTGATTTTTTAATTAATTATAATTACAGACCAATTGGCTCAATCATTACTCGTATCAGTAAATAATTAAAACATTAGACAGAAAAGTTAAATTGATAGAATAAATGAATGCATTTTCAATTTAATTAAACAAAATAAATAATCAAAACACTCCCTAAAATAGAATATGGAAGAACTGATGTCGCAACACAAGGTTTGACCCTACAACGCGCTTGATAGACCGATTCGCTTGGATCCATGGTAAATGAATTTCCCAACCACAACCGCTTTGTGGTTCATAGACGAGTGTGTACAAAGGCGTGCAGCAGCAGCAGGGATCATTTGCCTGCGTGTGAAAATAATGACAAATCGGTACGCCCAACAAGAGCCACAAGAGAAGGGCAGAGGAGCGATGGATGGACATACATCCCCGCTTGGTTCATATCGAAGTAGGGCACAAGAAAAAAAACCCACAAAACAGATGGAACGGAAGCGAACCACCGTCGTGCGTCTGGTTGCAGTCTGGCCTGACGGTTCGACGATCTCCACAAACATGCATCCACCACCAGCACAAGACGCAAGATCAAGGTATCTGCTCCACCAGGGTTGTTGTTGTTTGTTTACCAGTGTTGTATTGGCTTGTGGTGAATGTAACGAACGGGCGAACATCGTGCATTGACACTTTCTGGTAAGAACTTTGGCTTGCAGTTCTTGGTTTGCCCCAAAGCCACAAGAAATTGCATTTTTTGACGAATATATTCACTGCACGTAGAACCGATTCGATGGTCGAACGAACATCTCGAAAATAGCTTTAAGGGCTGGCAACCCAACCTCACCAACTCAGATTCACACCCCTTCGTTACAAGCAAGGTTAACCGGTGATCACACCGGTCCACCAAAAAAAAACCCTGAGACCTTATGCACCCTACCACCGTCATCCCCTGGCTTTAAGTAGGATGAGTCAGCCACCCTGTTTTTTGTTGTGGCTGGCACGGACACTCTTGGTCGTTTGGCAGAAGACGAGCAGCGCGCGTGGAATATTAATGCTGCAAAGCACCCATAAAGCCCCGTAATATGTTTTACGACGCATCGCCGCAAGGGTCAACCGACGTCGATTGGATCGGTGGACGCCCTCCTGGTGGTGATGGTTCTGGTGCATCTACCACCAGCACAAGACGCAAGATCAAGGTATCTGCTCCACCAGGGTTGTTGTTGTTTGTTTACCAGTGTTGTATTGGCTTGTGGTGAATGTAACGAACGGGCGAACATCGTGCATTGACACTTTCTGGTAAGAACTTTGGCTTGCAGTTCTTGGTTTGCCCCAAAGCCACAAGAAATTGCATTTTTTGACGAATATATTCACTGCACGTAGAACCGTTTCGATGGTCGAACGAACATCTCGAAAATAGGTTTAAGGGTTGGCAACCCAACCTCACCAACTCAGGTTCACACCCCTTCGTTACAAGCAAGGTTAACCGGTGATCACACCGGTCCACCAAAAAAAAACCCTGAGACCTTATGCACCCTACCACCGTCATCCCCTGGCTTTAAGTAGGATGAGTCAGCCACCCTGTTTTTTGTTGTGGCTGGCACGGACACTCTTGGTCGTTTGGCAGAAGACGAGCAGCGCGCGTGGAATATTAATGCTGCAAAGCACCCATAAAGCCCCGTAATATGTTTTACGACGCATCGCCGCAAGGGTCAACCGACGTCGATTGGATCGGCGGACACCATCCTGGTGGTGATGGTTCTGGTGCATCTTTTTGCTAGCAAACCGGAGGGCAAAAGAGTGCACTTTTTTGTGTGTTTGTCGTGATGTCCCAGCGCAATGTCTCACCGTCATGAACGATGGGTGATGGGCCAACCAAGCAAGTCGTCCCAAGTGGCCAAAGGGAATGGAAAATGCTATCTATTTGTGCGCGGGTTGCGTGACAAGTATGAGTAAAACAAACGATAACGACTAATGATGGAGACAAAGCACCGGGATCCACAGTGGATGAAAATATGAGTCGCTTACTGTAATATGTGCAGTACGGTCGTAGGACAGGCCACAGCCACACAATTGCCATAGATATTGCTAGCAGAAAATGTTGTACGAGCGCTTCTGCGAATGCATTAAATGTCCATTTGCCGTAGCAGGGTGTGCGCTCGCTGGTGGCGTTCAGTGTCGTAAAATGTTCCAAGGAAATGGTTACACTTTCCGGCATTAACCAATCGCATAAAGTTGTATCGTTTGCCCATATCGAGGAAGTGTTCTTGTCTACCCTATCCATTACAACACCCCGCACATAAGTGTTTGCAACTATTTACGCTTTTTTGTGTTCAGTGGGGCCACACGCCATTCGCTCGCTGGTGTTAAAATACACTTTCGCACTATTTAAATCAATTCTCTGTCATCGGCAGAATTGGAGCACTTTCTTCGGACAGGAATGCTCACTAAGCCTAAGATCAAGAAGTATCCTTCTTACGTCTCTTAGTATCCTAGTACGTCTCTTAATCCCTTCGGTCGGGGTGGTTAAACAGCTAGCAATAAAGCGAAAGTTTATTGCTGGTAGCGAAAGTATTGGGATCTAGCCGAGCCAAGTCTGAACAGCATAGTCGAAACGCAGGGGCTAGAAAGATTGGTGACATTTTCGATGTAATTTAGAGAAATGTGGTGTAGAGCATAAAGGGGCACGGAGACCCATCTTTAGTCGAAGTTATTTTATATATTTTTCGGCCATGACTTTGTTCATCTAAAGCGAAGTATAGTGAAACGGTTTCCAATGAAGTATAAATAAAATAGAAACACTGAAAATTACACTGAAAGCAAATGAATTGAATTTTCGATTATTATGCAGCATGTTGACACTTTGACTTTCTGAAGTTCATCACGTTTAAAATATTGTTGAGTCATATACACATTGCATTGTTATGTATATAATTTATTTAAAGCGTATTACAATACTTTGTTATTTGCAGATGTTTTCTGTGAGGTGTTCAATCGTTTAAAAATCAAGAAATAATCTCAATTGTATACTCAATTATATTTAACTGAAACTTCTATGGGGTGGCCCGGTGGTGTATACGATGGCGGACTCCCCGTACGAAGGACTGACTATCCAGCTACGGGTAAAACCAAGTTATAGAAAGCTGGATATAGCAGGCCAAGACTTACTGAGGTTGTAGAGCCAGAGAAGAAAAAGCGAAAATTTCTACTCGATTAAACTTAACTGATCGATCAATAATTTCGAATTCACAAAGAATACTATGAAAAATGTAAAATACACAAGGGAAACCTTGTGACTCGCTCATAACTAATAATTAATTTGATATTTTCGTTCTCAAAACATTAATTTGATGAGAGAACGAAGTTATCAAATCAAAGAAAATTCATTCGTAATAAGGGTCGATGTGTAAAACATAACATCGATTACTTAATCAACTTATTTGTAACGTAAATTTTACATACTAAATAACGTTTTCATAATGGCTGAAAAGACGTAGCGAGCAAAAGCAGATTAATGCGACTCGTGGATGTATGAAATTTTGCATCACAAATTTGAATTTAAAGCTGAAGAATTCTTCAAAATTTAAAATATAATTCGGATTTAATTCAGTATTTGTGGCATAAATAAATTCACTAAATTTGGTACATTTCTAGCTCAAATAACAAATATGCTACTGAATAGAAATGAATTCCCTTCATGGGTACACATCTGCCTTTGCCCCAACATACTCTACACTCCTGCACAGGCCAATTCGGTGCCGGTTGCCGTACGTATTTATGACCGATTTATTTAGTCTCCTCCTAACATTGTGTACCGTTGTGGGACAACTTCTTGACTTGGTTCGCTAATTTAATCCCCTAGACACGGTTAATCTTACCAGTTCTTTAGCACCCCGTTCTCGTCGCCGGTGATACCGCCGCTTAACCAGCGTCTGATAAAGTTGGCCACGGATTAAGTTGCACAGTAAAAACACACACACACACACATACTTTCACCGGTGGTCGACCAAATGACGGCGACAAGCGTGGTAAAAGACATGCTAATTAACAAACGCACAGTAAGCACCGAGCCGGTTCTGGTAAACGACGCCCTAAATGAAGTACAACCGTGCTCTCGGACAGCAACACAAGACACGCGGAAGCTGTTACACGGAAGAGATGAAAACACTTTTCGATAAGTAAAATCCATTCAATCGAAACCATCCACCAGTGACATTTTCTTCGCTGCTACAGGCGTGGGAATATTAAAGCTAATATCAATTTCAGCCCATCATCATTGGTGGGCCCTTCAAAATTTGTGTCGAAAACGATCAAATTTTGAAAGACGATACGAACTGCTTGCTGGCAGCGATGTGGCCAAGCAGCATAGTGGTCCTCCGCTCGGGTGAAAGGATTTATTGGCATGATGGTTGTGGTTGCTACGAAACGAGCGACGAATAATGCACCATGCGACGTGGTATAAATATTTATGAGAATCACATCAAACTTCGAATGATGCGGCGGTGTGAGACCTTCTGACTGAATGGAGCCCATTCAAACTCCACACTATCTGCCGTAAAATGTGCATCCAATTGCTTGAATGAATTTGGACAACGCATCATACCATAATCAGTGATTAATTGTTCACTGGATGATGTCAAACGTGGCGTGGACGGACCTATTTCGAACACCTGGTGGTGCTGTCGTGATCGTTGTCGACATCCGGATACACCTACCTCACGACGATACCTTCGGTAAATCGGTGAAGGTGTGAGGTGAAAATGGTTACTAGATTAACTTAATTTAACATCCCATTTGTGTGTGTGTGGTTAGGGTCGTGCGAAGAAGGGGGGAGATGGTCTGAATAAAGTTGTCGAAACTGTGGACCGACCTTTGGAGGACTCGACGTAACACTCGACTACGGGGACGATTACAGAGGATTTAAAATGATTTCTTTGTATGATTTACAACTTGCGCTGTTTTATCTTTACTTTCAGAGCTACCCCAATCGTTACGAATCACTCACCGATTACAAGCAGGCAAACTTTGGTACCAAAGACGCCGTAGAACGATCGTACAGTGCGTACAACAACATTCAACACGCACGGCGCGAAGCAATGAAACACCTCGATCGGATGCATACGGAAGGCAAATGTCAGGTGCCGCGTCCAAAAATTGTGCCAGCGTCAAACGATAGGACAAAGATCTTCACACCTCACTGTACGATTCTGCATCGGTGCGAGGACGATACCGGGTGCTGTATGCCTCCGCTTACATGCGCTCCTAAATCGACGGCCGAAGTCAAGCTGTTCTTCTATGTGAGTAATGATACCTCCGTAAGTAGTGGAGCAAACAAATACCCATCTTCCAGCTTTTGTTGTGACTCCGAGTGCAACTATTTGTACTGCAAATGACGTTAATCCTTCACTCTCTTTCGCACGGTGTGGTTGTTTCATTGTTTCAGGTGAAAAACGTAGGACCTCGACAGCAGAACACGGTAACTACGCTTACCTTTACCAACCACACGGAGTGCCATTGCGTGCAGTTGGATTCGGTGTACGGTGGTAATAGACTCCAGATACAGAATTCGTTGGAGCAGAACAGTGCGGAAGGAAGTGGAGGCTCTAGTGGTGCTTCTAGCAGGATCACCAACAGCTGCACATGTCCACTCCATTATAAGTCGGTGTTCGACAACGAGTCCCAGTGCTATTGTGACTGTCTGTCGAGTGATCAGGACTGCATTCGGTTTAAGCAGGGCTTTGAGAACTTTTCGATGGAAACGAGAAAGTAAGTCGCTATTCTGGAATTTAATTCCTGCGCTTCCCGTTGTGTCAAACATAAGCAGCCAGCTTTTCTTGAAGGACATTCCCAACGTTTGTAGAGACATTGTATATAATTAAATGTTATCCTTCTCAACAGATGCATCCGGAGTAAAAAGTGTAATGTCCCACACTGTGAGTACGGCATGTACAACCGGCACGAGGGAAGATGTCCGAAGAAGAGCGATAAGATGAACGAACATTTCCCGCAGTACCGGTGAAGAGAGCCGCTGGCTAAACTTCATGGAACCCTTTCTGCCCAAGCGGCGATCGTGTTAGCAAGGGTCGAGAACAGACACGCGTCGCGAGCGCAAGAAGCTTGAGAGAGTCAATCAGTTCGTACAACGTTACCAAAACATTGGAGCTAAATTGTGTGCACATCCGCACGTGTGCAGTGGCTGTACTGCCGAATACAAGGGCCGCCATACCATCGAGTGCAAGAAGATTTCAGTTTTTGTATTTCTAACTAGAATCTAGAAGACGTGCGACGACTGTGCGAGGTAGTAGCGAAGAGTTAGTATAGGGAGATGTTTCCATTTCATTCGGGCTTTCCAGTGCAAACATACTGAAAGAAATGTGAAATTCTATTCCCGGCAGGTGTATTATTGGGACCCTGTTGCGGTGTCCCTGCCATGTTTAGCAAATATCATAACCTAGCCTTAGTTGCTCAATCACACCGTAAACTCTCACAAACAATACATACACAACACAAACACACGAATACACAATTTGTGATTGTTCTTTAAGGAAATGGTGGTAACCGACAATCTTGGAAGCACTAGTAGCCGCACAGTAACGAACTTCTTGCGTTATTTCGCTGGAAATAGATTAAATACACACATACACACGTGTATTCGTGTACTGCCGGCAGCTTTGAAAAGGATTATTGGGCGATTTAGGAGCTACATACATATAGGACCTATATTAAATCGCACTCTAGGTAGTTGAGTTTAGTGTTTAGCCGTGGACGTTTAGACGAGTATGTGTACATAGCAAAAAGCTGATTAGAACCCTAGCGTGTACCAGCCAGATGGAGAGAGAGAGAGAAAGAGAGTAGGAGAGAAAGTTATGTTCATCTTCCATTTTTCTATTTAATCCTGTGCTCGTTAATGTTAATCTGTTAGTTAACCACAATTCAGAGATCTATCATCGTTTTGTCGATGCTGTTTTACTGGGCCCTCCCACCCACACAGCTTCGCTACTTGTATCAACAAACCATCGAGCTTATTCCAATAATGCCCTCCCCCAAACGCCTCTTCTCAAGCCTCAAGCCGTGCGGTGGCTATCAATTAGGCTATCCAGCAAAAAAAAACCCAATAGCAAGCAGTATATATACAATTATGGTACGATCGAACAGCCACAGACGGTGTGTCACTGTAGGAGTGCGTTAAGCTTCGAATGGCTATTTAGAGTAGAGCGAAAGCGAAACAAACAACAATGCGAAAGAACACAACAGCGCTAGGGCCTTACGTTTTGCAGCTTCAATTACACATTAAGGATAGATGCTAGTCACTTAAGATTGATAGTATTACTACTCTTATACTTTACCACTACGTATCGTAAGAACGAATTGAATTCTACGCTGTCCATTGCCGCAACCGGTAATAAATGCTGGCCGGCGTTAGGAGATTGTAACGGTCAACACATCAACCGACAGCAACAAGCAAGCAAGCAAACAAGTTCATTAATCATACGCACACCGCCCAACCGCGAAGCCCTACAAACGTAAACGCTTGTTCCCATCTGACGACTACTTGTGTACGCTCTGCTAGATTTTAAATCACCGAAAGGTCCGATTTCTTTAATGAGCTAATTTTTAAAATAAAAATAAACAAACCATTGGATCGCACTTCAACACAAAACACACTCTCGTTTTTCGTTTTCCTTCCGGACTTCTCTAATCATTTAGCAACAAAGCGGTATTGAACATGGCCCAGGCCTGTGCATCCTGTTGCTCACCGACAGGCAGTGGAAGAGCTAAAATGAATGCATCTTCACTTCGCTCCGGACTGTAAAATATGGGACATTCGTAGAACGGTAAGCTTTCGGATATTTCTCCCATTTCAGCAGATCTTCGAACAGGTCGAAAAGCTACCGGTGGCATAGGACAAGTCATCTCCAAAATGTCCGGTAGGGTAAGTGTTTGCTTCTCCCAATCCCAGCTACCGTTCTCCAAGTGCAGTCCCCAAGCAATGAAACCGTCCTGTATCGAAATACGCTCCAACGGTTTGTTCGTGGTATAAATTGAAAAATCCCACCGTAATTCTTCGAACGGAATTCCGTAAGCTTTAGCGTGGAGCTAAACCAAATGGAAGCAAAAAAACAGAAACATCTTCACCTCTCTCTTTACGCATTCTAATCAAACACTCAAGTTCACCTACCTGCAGTACACCGTTCAGGAAACGGTTCGGATCGTTGAAGCGTCCCAACAGAATCTCCACCGGAAGCTGACCCGTTTCGGTCCACCGTCGGAAGTATCGAATGCGCTCCCTTAGCTGCAGCACCCAGTCGGACAGTGACACACGAATCTCACTCACACGGCGGCTCGTTTCTGCTTCACCACTTTGGGCCCAACATTCGGGAACCTTATTTATCTGCAGTGCTCCCAACAGTACGCTCCACCTGTCCGTATCTTCATCCAACAGTTCGTTCGTTGCACCCGTCAGCATCCGGGCGAGACAGTGACAGTCGGACTGGACCCGGCTAAGGATGGCATTGTAGGTGCGAACCTCCGCCAGCAGTGCATCGGAAACGGGCGTTCTGTTTGCACCGGCACCCACAATACGGAGCGCATTCTCGTAGTCCAGGTAAACAGGAAGTGTCGATAAGAGGTCCGAGATTGTTTGCTCTGTCTGCGTTGGAGTGGATAAAGTACGGAGAGAGAGAAAGATAGAGAAACAATATGAAAAAATGCAGATCGTTTGTTTAAGGAAGAAAAACTGTAACGAAAACTAAGCGTATGTGCACTGGCGGGGATGTGTTTGCTGGTCGTTTTCGCTCTGTGCAACTGTACGCTTTTTTCGATACAATCTTTCTTTTGTTCGTTGTGCTACACTTATCGTGCAGGGATCGACTAACCATTTTAAGACCGTATTATACTGTTCAAGTATTTAACCCATTTTTCTTGAACAGTTGAATATTCTATTACAAATGTTATCGTAGGATAAGTATTGGTAGCTGCAAGGCATTCTAGATCATGCGTATCACATATTACCAGCCTTATTAGAAATATGAAACAATACTATAATTGAATATTAATTCTGAACTCGTTCGCTTCCATACAATTGTTTGAAATTTTATTTTTAAAATAGTATTTCAAATGTGTAAATGTGTAACACGTCTTGTGCTTCACTAGAAATCAATTCTGAAAATTGTAAAGAGGAAAAAGCAAAGCCAAAAACACAGATTGGCGTCCCCTGCCGACTAAGCAAACAAAAAAAGGCAAGATGTTATGCCTAGAAACCTTCATGCTCGTTCTGTAAACGTTTCTTTTATAATGTGGAAAGTGTACTTACGCGCTCATGATCCTGTCCGGTGCGCTGCTGCGGTTGTTGCTGTTGCTGCTGCGATGCTGGCCCTTGCTGTGACGGGTCCTTTGCCACTCTGGTTAGCATCTGCAGCATGTAGTCGGAGCGTGATTTCAAATATTTAATGTTTGCGTTCTCGTGCTGTCCAAAGACATCAATGCCGTCGCGGTCTGGCAGCTGGGTGCCGATGAACTCCACGTACGTCTGGTACACTCCGTCCCGTGGCAACCGGAACCAACCACGGGCAGACAAAGGTGCCGTCACAGTCATCGGTGTTACCAGTCGTGGTTGAAACAGTTCCTCCAGATATGTCTCGTAGATTCGACGGTCCCAGTGCGACCCGATTTGAGCTAATTGAAATCAATTGAACAAATTTCGATTAAGTTTCGCATGAACAAGTTTGCTCTATGCTGCTGCGCGCTAGAAGTGCTTTTTTGCATAAGTCCCCAATGCCTCAACCATGACATTGACCATCGCCGAGGGATGCTGTGAGCGGCGATGCGGCTCTGACAAAGTATCTTTCGATCATTAATTCCTGGTCAATTGTTTTGAATGGGCGAACGATTTACGATACTCAGGCTGTAGCAACGTCAAGAAACTGGCTTCACCAATAATAAAACCATCATAACCCTAACCCTGCCGCGAACGTATCGCTTAGGGACCAAAGTCATCCGTCTCGAGACGAACACTTGAGAGGAGACACACTCTTCGGAGCACATCCAACATGTTGAGTGCCGAAAGGCGAAATTTGACCTCCATAAATTGATAGACAGCAATCACGATAAAGTTTGCGGTCGGCGAGTCTTTGATGTTTCGTGATCATTCATAAACTGACGAATGACGATTTTCAATTTTTGGTGTGTCATAAAAAAGTACCAAAAATACAACAAGCAAACACAATCATGCGCTGTTCACCTGCTGAGATTACAGGGTCACAGCGGTTGTCATTTCATTTTAGTGCACGAATCGTTAAAGTAAAAGACCCTTTTGGTTGATGATCTTCCTCCATCCAGTACTTGAAGTAAACTTTGAAGGACATATTTTGACGCAAAAGATTGCTGGTGTAAAAAGGAAATATATCTAACAGTAATTAGTCTTTGCTTTAAAAACTGGGAGAGAGGTCTGGGATAAATTATAAGATTGTCAAATAAAAATTAGACAGCACGTAATTTTCAACTACAAATTGAACGGAAAGTTAATTTGAATGATTCACCTCGGAAGAAAAGGTTAATCCAGCATCATTTCCCCGCAACAAGATGTAAACGGTATGACCTTTTCTACATTGACCTCGCCTTCCAGCACACTTATGTGTAATTACAGACTCTCCCTGATTGCAAATCGTCTTTAAACAAATTTGCGTAAATATTTCATTCTCTAAACCAAACAACCCAACCCTCACTCGGCAAGACTTTCACTTACCACCATAGCAAAGCTCAAGGGCGGCACCCTTTATGAACTGCCAGGGCGTCGCATCATGCTGTGGCTCATCCTCGCCCCGATCCAAACCATGAAAATCGTCCTCGAGGCTAACGTCCGGACTGGAGACGTTCGTACGACCACCTTTGCCACGCTGATGTCGCGGGTCAGGAGCTTTCTTCACGAGCAGCTTCTCCAGCCCGTACGACACAAGACTTTCTGCCAGCTAGATGAAATGGGAAAGCAATGGTAAACCGTAATGACATGTACAAGAATGCGCACCGAGCGGGATAAAGCCATTCTACAAAGAACACCTACGCAAAAATCATTGTTGACAAACTGGTACGGTTCGATCCATCCGAGCTGTTGAAAGTTGTTCCGCTCGAGCAGCAAACCGTGCAGAAAAGCCATCGTGAACAGCAAACGCTTGTAGTGCGTCTCGGTGGTGGCGGCGTTGTTCGTGGAACTTTGTTTCATGGCTGCAGTCGATTTCTTGAACCGTGCCTCACCGATTTCGTCGTACAGATTTCCCATATGACGCCGAATGCCCTGAAGGAAAGGATGAGAGAACGCAATGCCAAAAACACGCTGATTGACAGTTTCTGTTCGGTTACGGTGACGCGTGTACAACAAACAATACCTTGGGCTCTTCGTATGCCAATTTGATGCAGTTTTGCAGAACTGACAAGGGCAGTGCCTCGTGCGGTTTGGTGCTAAGCCACAGGCGAAACTTGGAGTTGAGATTGTTACGCTTTAAGAACGCCACCACGTGGGGTAGCTGCTTCAGGAACGCTTCAGAAAGATGACAATCGCTAACGTACAGCCAAGATTCATCCATTATGCATCGTTGAAGCAGTCCAACGAACGCTTCCATTCGGTCCTCTGTTATCGCCAGCGTTTCGAAACATTTCTTACTAGCATTTTCCCCGGACGTACCGTGAGCCTTACGGGCTAATCGTTCCAACTTCGCATGAGGATTTGAATTACCACGTAGCAGGAGCAGAACGAGAGTGTGGGATGTTGACTCCTGGCAAGCATCCTCGAGCGAACCCACGGGAACATTAGCGTATTTCACTCCGAGCGTGTCCCGTGTGAAATCATTCATACAATTCTCGATCCGGTCCAGGCGTAAGCTCCGCACGATGAGATATTTCTGGAACTTTTTCAAATTTATCTCCCAGCTGCCGGGCAGTGGTGACACTTCGGGCACCGAAGAAAGGTACCATTGTCTCCATTCGTCCGGCAGCTCAGCGAACGATTCCATTATGCCGTGAAATCCTGGCAGTCTGTCTAAGTCGGTCAACTGATCCCAGTGCATGTCGGTAAGCCAACCACGGCACGGGTTTTCCATCTGTTCTTGGCGATCGATTTTACCGGCTCCAAATACCAGAAAGCGAAATTCACGTGGACTCATCGCTTCGTCTGCAAATAGTAGCCGCACGCAGAGATAGAACGCGAAGAGCTTCCGGTCGTTTTCAAACAACCCGCGGGATACGATTCTGTGGAAAAGTGACAATCGGTAACAGAGCAATTTTTAAACAGTTTTGCTATGGTAATCCTTACCGGAACACGTTCAAAGTATGATAATCGTCTATTCGGCGCTTTCTTTCAGCGACCTGTTGCACACGTCCACTTCGTTCGAGGGAGATCAGGAATAGGGCCTGATACCACTCCAACGAGTAGCGATAGAGAGGATTAAACAGCTGCAGATTGCCAAGAACAAGAAAGAGTAACGCTGAACGCGCTGCACAGGATCGATACACTTCCCGGGATGTTTCGATTTCGAGACGGGTTTGCTCTGCCTGCTGCAATCCGCTCGAGACTGTTTCGAAGGTTGCCCGCGAACTTTCCAGCACAGCATACAGCTCATCGTCTTCGAGCAGTGGAATTTTACTTTCGTTCAATATGCGCAATATCTGCTCCTCAAGATCTACAAGCGTTTTCTTATTATGAAGTATCGTTTGCTGTAGTAATTCCTTGCGTTCCTCGAGTGAGGGATTTTCACTTTGCACTAGCAGTCCTAGAATGGAAGATTGCAAATTCACGGTTATAAACCATTTCCAGTTCGATTTGATGATGCAAATAACATTGAACGTTATTACTGCTTTTTTGGTGGTATCTTTAAAAGCAAAACGTCAACTTACCCAACATTTTCATTTCTAATCCTTCCGCTCCCAGTACAAAGCTCAGCTGATTCACCCGCTTCACCAAAGCTCCCGACATACGAAGCTGTTCCTGTCCTACCAAGTACAAGGGATGCGCCATTTCGCTGGATTGATTCTTCTCGCGACATTTTCCACATGACGTCGTCACCGTGTCTCGCAGTGTAAAAAGTTCATCCAGCTCACTCACATTCCGACGGTTGATATTTTCCACCATCAGTGGTTCATGCCGTTCGAAAGTTTCCACCAACGTAGATTCGCAAATTTCGTCATCAAAATCGACCAGCTTTACACGTCCCTCCAGCTCCGCAATCAACCACTTCTGGGCCTCTTCCTGCGGGTCAACGATCAACGCTACACGAGTACTTTTCATCAGAATTGTAGCATTTTCCGCGGAAAAATCATCCGGCGGGAGACCATTTTCGTGCCAACGGATCAACGGATCAACACGCCCGGAACGTAAAAATAGGCAGTTAGTGAAAATTTCGGTGTGAAGGGCATTTCGAGCGTTTCCAAATCGATTAACCACTGTGCGAGAAAGTTGGTACGCGTTTCTATGTCCACCGGTCCGAGATAGGTTAGAAATCCGGCCGCTAGCAATGTGTCACCGATCAATTGAGCGTAAGTGGTCTCAAGTTCGTTCTTTGTCGCAAGCCAACGGGTACATTCGCCGGCTAGATTGTTTACCAAGTTACGAGCGCGCTCTAGCTTGATCGCCATTTGACGGGCAGTCTCCTCAAGCAATAGCTTCTCGGCAATCTTTGCTTCGTACTCCGCACGCAATTGTGCCAGTTTTTCCGCCAACTCGATCAGCTTTCGTTCTGCAGCAGCAAGTTCGTTCTGCTTCTCCAAGAGCGATGCGTTAGCTTCTTCCATTTTGCGAATTTTCGGGCCTACGAATCTACATTACCAATGAATTAAGAATCACGCCTATTCGGGCCGGGCATAACAATATAAGGAAACCTACTTGTAGACTTTGCCATAGTTTTCAATCGCTCGCACCCAAAGCATCAGCGACTTTGCCGCTTTCGAGACTGTTCCCACCTTATCTGGCTCTAGATCCGGATTTCTCACGTAAGCTCCAATTGTCTTTAGTGTCCGTTCGGTTATATTGTTCCGATCGAAACCTTTGAGCGTGTCCAAGAATTTCTGCTCACCCAGCTGACGCTTCGACTCTACCCAGGTAGGTTCCTTGCCGAGCAGTATCATCACCGCCTCCATTACCAGCTCCACTCGCGTCGGAGGCCGACTGTACGATTTGATTTCGTTCATGTCCTTCTTGTTGAGTGAATCAAGGGCAGCAACTGCAGCATTCAGTGCCGGCATCGCCCGTTGTAAATCTGCCCCAGCGACCTCCGCCAACTGTTTACAAACGACCTCTTCCGCGCCGATCTTCACACGCTTCACTGATACCTCTTCCGTTTGTTCGTCCGCTTCCTTCGTTTGGCGATCGATCTCCTCGAGAAACTCGTCCAGTTGCTCCTGAAACATCGCTATCTCTCGTTGCCGTTGTTGGAGCTCCTCGGAGAGATTGGCCACCTTTTGTGTGGCATCCTCGATACGCTCGATACCGACGCGAAACTTGCGATGGAGACCCTGTAATTCTAGCCTTTTTTCGCGCAACACTCTACAAGAATGCAGTAACAAAGTTAGCAGCACCGGAGGAACAGGAGCGCACCAAAGATAAGAAATTCAAATTTATCATTCACTCCCTAAAACTCCCCATCTGACTACTACTGACCTTTCGAACGTATCGAGCAGCTCGAAATACCAACTGCAGGGTGCAATTATATTTCGCTTAGCGGCGGTCGGCAAAGTCGCCTCCGTTTGGACGGCATAATGTATGCGAAACAATAAATCATGCGTCGCAATCTGGAGCCGATCCTCGGTACTCTGGATCAAGCTTTCTCTTCTTCGGGTCTGTGGATGACGGCCGAAAAGATCATGTTGTAGGTACGATGAATAATTTGCCTTCAAAAAATTCACATAGTTAGGGTCCAACACACACAGAGACCGGGTGAAGGATAATAACTCAATTCAAGGCGCTGAAAGCAAAGACCGGTTCGTGATGACATCCACTACCACCATCTGGTAGCGATCACAAACGACAACCGCGACCAACATACACTCTCCGTCCTTTCGTTTGCAAACTTGCTAAGCAGCTTCCCTTACGCTGTCAACATGAGTTTGTTTGCTTAATTAGTCGTCTCCGTCGGTGGCACAATGTTTTCTTCCGTTTATGTTCTTGACTGTGTGCTCTGTCTTTTGCAAAAGAATCTTCTCAAAGTAACAGCAAGAACAACAACAAAAAATGCATTTGCATACCCTCAGGGGAATTCCCTTTTTTTTGCTCCCCTTTTTCCCTTAGGACAATCTGTCTTAACGTTTCGTTTGATCAGCTTCAAATGCAACGCTGAGAAGCACATTTTTGCACGTTCCACCGTGCAAAACGAAACAAGGAAAAGGCACGACGCAAAACAGCAACACTAGGATGCTGCCGTTTGGGAGGGATACACAAAAAAAGGGTCTTACCTTCTTGACCGAACTGTCGGCTTCCGCTCCCTGGATGTGAACGTCGAGCGGGACGTTTTTGAGCAGGTACTTCTTAGAAATCTCCAGCAGCGATGCCTCCGGCCAATCGTGCATACAGTCCACGGTGAGAACACGCGCCAGCGAGGGATAGCGCTGCAGAATGGTCCTAACAGAAAACGGCAGTAACGAAAACAGTAGTAAGTGAAACAAATGCATTCGCTTGCGATGTGGCAATGAAAGTGAAACGCTTGCTTGAAGAATGGTTCGGATGCTCCACCGTGGCAAGGTCAAGAACACAGTCAAGAGACACGAACCTGAATGCAGCCACATTCAAGGGTAAGCACAGGACAAAAAGTAAATTGGCTCGTACTTTCTGCCATGAATCCATTGTGCTCACGACACTGTCCGTGCCTTCTGCCGTTTTGCTGCTGGTCTGCTGCTCGGTTGGGGTATTTTCGCAAAAAAGTACACTCAGCTCTTCACCGGCTATTATTCCACCGAGCAGCTCCATCAACCGTTCGTTTGGTTCGGTTTCGGCGATGTCGTCCAGATTTACCATCACCAGCCGTACTACGCCCGGTTGTTCTAGACACACTTGAAACAGTCTCGAAAACTCACTCTCAATCGCTTCCGGTTCATCTCGTGCCTTTACATTCAGTCGATGGAAAGTGATCGGTTTGGATGGGGAAAGCCGTGCTGCTAGTTGACAAACTACGGTCCTACCGCCACCGGGATGCCCCATCAGTATCATGCCGCTTAGCCCGAGTCTTACATTCCGGAGCACTTTTGTGGTGTGTTCTATGGCTTCTCGGTGGATGATGAGGTTTTTCGTAGAATTGTCGGACACTTCACTCCATCGCTCCTCGACGCGGGTTCTATAGAAGGGTAAGAATGCGTAGGAATGATTAAAATTTCCTCTACACTTACGCCAACCCAAACACTCTCTCAAAGCTCAAATTACATCAATTGATTAAAATCCCGCACGTCTTCGTAGGGATTCTTGCTCTGCTTGCCGTCGTGCATCATGTCAGTGAAAATTGGACTCTGATTGTTCGGACACAACCCGTGCAGCGTCACCTCAAAATGACCCGACACGGTTTCGTTCAGCAGCTCGTAGAATCGTCTGTGATCCGTCCGGTCCAACCGGTCCCACGACTCCCGGTAGCATTCGTGTATCCACAGCCGCAGAAGCTGTGCCTTTTCCGACAGATAAGAATCCCGACCGTCAGCGCGCAGACAATGGCTCACCGAGCGAACTATGGCGGCGATTGTCTGCAACGAAAACTGGTACCGTAGCCGTGTCGGTGTGGGCGGAAGTCTTCGCGTGAGGCGCCTAACAAAGTCTACCGTCGCAGGCGCCAACAATCTGAGCACGGATGCATGCGGTGGGGCTGACTCCACGAAGGTTGACAGTATCATGTCGGTAAAGATTTGTCCAAGTTGTTCCTCAGCCATAGGTGTCATGACCTGGAGATGGCATTTGTTCAGTAAACTTTGCATCAGGGGAGGAGTCGGCGAATGGCACTGATGGAAACGCATGGCAAACACCGTTTGACATTGCTCTATGCACATTGGCGTGCCCGATTCGTACCAACTGCTCGTAACACTAAAATCTCGGATAAACTCGTCCACCGCGTATGGGTTGGACGAAGCGGTGTGAAGATCGTCAAAAAAGCAAACCATTCTTTTGCGATTCCCGGGATATAGACGAGTTTTCATGATCTTCAGTGCGTGGCATCGTAGACGCTTGCGCAGTTGAAGTTGCGTTGTTCTTTGCGTTAAAGCGATACGCATCGACGCCCAACGTTCGTGGTCGAGCTCTGAAAGTATAGCCTGTACCAGAGCAGTCTTACCAACGGCCGTCTCACTTGCTATTAGAACTGGCGCTCCATTTCTCATTAGTGCCTTTAGGAGAAATTCATAGGCGATGGTTTGAGGACTTCGAACATACGGACTGCAGGGAAAAAGGAAAATGAAATAAAGAAAACCCCACTCATTAGGGGCGTCACTTCCGCACAACGATGTAGATGTCCGATTGTCACAAGTCGAATGTGGAATGCTTATTTGACACCTACCTACGATAAATGCTGCTTTCCTGACTATCACCGTTCACTGATCTTTCCACTATTCCGGCGGTTATCTGGGGCGCCAGCTGCAGTTTTGTATCCCACGGCCGCCACGTGCCCTCCGGTAGGTCAACATAGAACTGGTAAACGTTTCCTTTTAGCGGGTAGCCCGCCTCGGGATACTGCTCCCGGATAAGCAGATCATATTTACTCCGGGTACCTTCATCATCCATCGAACCACCGATGGACCATACGGCGCAGAAAAAGAAAACCTTCACCAACGCTTCCGACCACTGCTGGAGCATCGGTTCGCCCGTCTCCGGTCGCCACACTTTGCTCATATCGAATGGCGCGAGCAAGCTGTCACACAGCTGGCAGAACGTTCGTACCAGCGACACATCGCAAACCGAAGCAATTGCACGACATTCGTGGCGGCGGAAGGAAAGCAACGATTCCATGTTTTTCGTCACCAGTTCATGCAACTTCTCACGCAACAAGATCTGTGACTTCTGCTCCAACCAAACGTCCACCAACTCCAGCCATCCGAGATCATCGTGGCTGATGTGGACGAGCGCGAAATGTGACACCGACGAGGGCGTCATGGTATGAAGCGGACCAACGCACTCGACGATCACTTTCACGTCACGGTCAGGGCCGTTGGTCGTAATCTGCGTAAAATCGTGGCTCATATAGTGCCCGGGGCGTGCTAGCTGGGCGACGCAATCGATCCATTCGCTGCACGGTACACTATCGAATATCAAACACTTTCTACCGATGCACTCACTGTCGGACGGAGGGTGCAAGCTCGTCTGTATGATGTTGTCCAGCCATTCCCGGTCGAATACACGCGGCTGGATGGACTTCCGCAGTGTGTTGGAGATCAGGCGGTACGATTCGTAGGCGGGTTTCGGTATGCCAAGGGCAATATCGATACAGGCGCTTTTGCCCGTTCCAGGCATACCGGTCACCAGTATCGGACGGCCGGTAGAAAGAAGTGACTGATGTAGCAGCAGAACCTTGTCAATCATTCGATCAGAAAGCTGTGTGAATTAATGAAACAATGAGATGTTGTACCGCTTCTTTAATAGCAGATCCGACAAGATTACCTTGAAATGCAATGCTTCACACCGACTTTGCACAACATCCAGTACGTCCTGTTCAATGTCTTTAGAAGGAATATTAAATCCTCCGAATAAAAGACCCAAATTACGACGGCAATGTTCCATTTCTTCATCCGATATGGATCCTTTATACGTGTTCTGAAAAGTGTGAAATAAACTCTTAATGCTTGTGGAAAGATAAAATTAGTTATGAATTTACCACAAAAGCGGAGCAAAACGCTTGCTTCTCCGCGCTCCATTCGCGTACTGTGACGACATCTGGATTATTGTTGTTTACATTTCGGGCCAGTTTGACAAGTCGAATGTTTTCAATTAGAAGTTTTAATTTCCGCAACGAGAACAGTCCTCTCTCCACCAAATTCGGACTGGATAGCTTCATTTGATAAAGAAAAGCTTCGGATAGTTTTGCAATTCGTGTACTGTGATCAAACCCAACCAACCAGAGCCAAGATTCGATCACTTTCACTCGATCTACGGTGGTTAAGTGTACGGGACGGAACAGCGTCCTATCCAATTGTTCGGTCATCTTCCTGTTGGCGATCTGGTGGCCGCCTGAACTGGTAAGTGCGAATAGTTGAAACCTTTCTCTGGAAATTAACTTCCTCCTAATTGTCACCGGTTCTCGCTGAGCGGCGATTGTTTCCCGGGCATTATCTCCTATTTGAGTCACAATCGTTGATGGCAATCGTTCGAAACATCTAAACACTAGCCATCCTCCAATCATTTTAATACCATTCACAATGCGTGTCAGATTTTCCAATGGGAGATTTTCGTCGCACTCAACCGTAAGCAGAAAGGCACCCAGCGAGTGTGCTAAACTTTCCAGCAACACTTGTCGACCTCCACATCCGCCGGATGTGCTTAGGAGCAGTGGAATTTGACGAAAATTCAACGCACAGACCGTTGCCATCCGTGCCCGCTCGCTGACAGGTGTGAGCAGCATCGGTTCGGTGGAACGTTTGCATTCGTATCCATAGAAAAGGCGTGTGTTGAGCAGCTGCACAAAGCACTTGCGCCCGGTGGGATGCCAGTACGATTGCAGCTGGGATACCCATTCGAAGGTTTCCAATCCGTGCAGCTCCTTGCGGCGACATAGCCGTCCGATCAGGTCTCGCGCATTTAGCTCAAGAACCAGCAAATCGTGCAGCTTCTTACTTTGCCACCGTTCCTCCATGTCATTGCTAGCCGAAGCCGTCAATTCTTCAAGTAACTGACATGTAGACGAAGACAAAATGTGAATCAGAAGCGAGTATTTAGCTACAAAGATCTCGCGATATTTACGTCCTGGCTGCATCAAATATTGGTCTCGCAGAACAGAGAGCATCGAAAACATACCTTAGTGTGCAAGGCACGCAACATTTTCAACGGTTTTTTGTTACCGAGCAGACTGCACTGCACCAAAGCATTCCTGGTATGCAGAGTGTGCTGCAGTTCGGCACTCTTCAGGCACAGCTGCAACGGCCAGCTGCGCAACCAGCCCGATTCCACCCGTCTAAAGTAACCACGCCGTAAGGCCGTATGACATGACGACAATAAATCTTGCATCGCATCGTGAATGTGACATTCGAGTACGCTCATGAATTCAGTCACACCATCCGGTTCCCGTTGCGGGTCGGGCGGAGCTCCACTGAACGGTAGGAATTCCTGATCCTGGGTATACACTCCACCGATACCGGGAGGGTTCTGTTTGCCCCGCTCGAGAAGATGGAACCGTGTAACATTTTCGTACAGGATGGGAAGGGACTGCTCCAGCTGGGCGTAGTTTAATGGAGCTGAGATCAAACGGACGTGTTGGCTGTCCGAGAGCAGATAAAACCGCGGGAACACTTCTCGTTGCTCGCGCAGAACATCTTGCAATGCATTCGCCTGCTGATTGAGCCGCTTGCGGACGGATTCAAGCTCACCGATGAATTCTTGCCCTACCGGGCACACGTCCTCCACGAGCCGCGCTGTCGAAATGTAGCGCATCAGTTCACACCATTCCGCGAAACATTCTCGAAATCCATCGTTGAAATGATCCATCTTGGAACCACGCGCAGTGCCTCTGGTGATACGGTGCAACTCGTGCAACGTTCGACACTCGGACTCCATGCGCACAATTATCTCCAGCATCTCGTCTAGCAGTCCCAGCGTGTGTTCCCAATAGTCGATTAGCGACTGGAACGGGTGGCGATGGGGCGATCGTCGAAGTCGATTTATGATCCCAATATTATCCGCCAGCGTGGTGAAATGTGTGCCAGGGCTGCGTAGCTCCAGAAATCCGGCTCCTCCTGACGCTTGGCGGATGCGGAATTCAATTGCCCGAACTCGTGCGGCCACCGCTTCCAGGTCGAGCTCTACCTCGTGCTCCTTACGGGCGGCAAAGCACAGATCCAGCAACTCTTCCTCGTAGTTGTACAGTTCCAGCTCGGTCATAGCGTGGAAGCTGCACAGTTCCCCGGGCAATTCGTTTGCCTCCTCACTAAATGACAACAAAGAGTGCCCTACACTAAACAGATCTTTTGGATCTTAAGGCCCTCCCATACTTACCATTTTGCTATTTCTTTCACCTTGAGCCAGTGACGCTCTTGCATGAAGGATGCTCTCATCGTACACACGATCGTGACCGTAACGCAAAAGTGGGAAATTTCTTCACCTACGCGCGAAAACACATCGAATTCTTCCTTCCCAATAGGACCCTCAGCG
>KZ063063.1:0-57500 GCA_002091835.1 Anopheles maculatus
GTTCAGTCATGCTTCATGATGATTGTCTTATTAACTATAATTAAACGCTTCATTCATTCCAGCGCGATGTCATGTTTTCATAATTGCATGTGTAATGCAATGCTTAACTGATAACGACCAATGCACTACTTACCAGCGTACCGTACGTACTTCCCGCTTCAAGAAGCGACCGTTCGCTTTTGAAGTTTCTAATCAAGCGCTCGCTGCGGGATAGGAAAAGTAAGAAAGACACTTGAAATTATCACCCACAGACGGATGATAATGACGGATGCGATTACTACATCGTACGGGAGCACGTGTATGTATATCTCCCAGCAAAACAGCAACCAATCAAAACATTAGCAAACAATGGACACAAGATTGTGTCACACAGTTCGTCGAGATGGAAACCGTACCGCCGGATACAGGGAACCATAAAACCCAGCATGTCGTTCGACCGTGAGCTTGAAAACGATAACGAGACAGGCACCGAAGAAGCACCGCAGAAGAAATCCGATAAATGGAATCGATTTAAGTAAATTTAATTAATACCAGCGTACCGTACGTACTTCCCGCTTCAAGAAGCGACCGTTCGCTTTTGAAGTTTCTAATCAAGCGCTCGCTGCGGGATAGGAAAAGTAAGAAAGACACTTGAAATTATCACCCACAGACGGATGATAATGACGGATGCGATTACTACATCGTACGGGAGCACGTGTATGTATATCTCCCAGCAAAACAGCAACCAATCAAAACATTAGCAAACAATGGACACAAGATTGTGTCACACAGCTCGTCGAGATGGAAACCGTACCGCCGGATACAGGGAACCATAAAACCCAGCATGTCGTTCGACCGTGAGCTTGCAAACGATAACGACACCGAAGAAGCACCGCAGAAGAAATCCGACAAATGGAATCGATTTAAGTAAATTTAATTAAAACGCTCGCAATCTACGATTGTCATCTTAATGAGCGTAAATGACACTTATTGCCCGTCTATTGTGTTGCGCATTGGTTTGTGTGTGTGTGTGTGTGAACCACCACAGTTTTTAATGCACAACCGTGAATTACTAATTTATCATCAGCAGCGAATCTTTAATTATGGTTCATTAATTGATGCACTTATTGTGAGTGATAAAAACAACCCAAACGCAATAATGCATCGCGTGCAACATTTTAATGCTGTCCACACTAATAAATTGACAAATTGTGCCCTTTCATTATCGATTCCCGTTCGACCGGGTACGAGCGTGGTGTTGTTTAGTTGTCGCTTATTTTTGCATTTATCATTTGAACTTTGAGCCGTCGTCGACCGTGTGCAATATTTATTTTATTTTCAATTTTTGCATATATTCCCAATACGGTTTACCTTTTGCGTCGTATTGCTGAGGCGGTCTCTGTTCACAGGGCTCAACATAATATGAAGTCAGTGCTCGCAGGGTCGTGCTCCTAGGTGCCTGCTGTGAATGCTTTAACAACCGGTAATAACTTTTCCATCATCAGTCTTTCGATTAGCTGAAACGATCGACGCGTTGAGTGGGGCGGGCGGGGTGTCGGAAAAACAGGTGGTCGATATTAGGGAGCCAGTCTGTTTTGAGCAGTCCCCGTCGCATTCCGCGCACCCCATCCGCCTGTTTGTTGCTGACGAATTATTGGAAAAGTTTATTAGCATGTTTAATTATTTATCGAGGTAGTCGCTAAATTGTGCAAGCCTGTCGGCCTGTCACCACCCCCAGTCCTGGTCCTGGGGAAAATTTGCGATCTCTTCCAGGTTCGGCCCACTCCACCGTGCCCCGGTCGGGAAAAGCTTTCGCGTACCGTTCGGTTCTAGATTGAATTAAAATTATGCGGCTTCCGGAGGCGGGCCTCGAAAAGGACGCGCCTTCATCATTGGGCCCGGAGATTTCCTCCAAGCGCAACTGACGTTCCAGAACGAACGTTTGGGCCGCAAGGCTTACACCGTGTCGCCTGGGTAGAATTATTGATTAGAGGTGTTCGGTACGGTAGGATTAGGGGGTCCGTAGCGTACAAGGGACATGCAGCATATTAGTTGCCGGCACACGGCTGTAAACCCTGGCGCGTTAACAGCGCGCTAGACGCCGGTTGCTATGCTTAGTGGCGTTACGCATCGCTTGCTGCACAGCAACCCGGCGATGTGCGGTGTGACGAGCGGCACACAAGCTGACAAAGTTTTCCGAGGCAAATAAATTGTGTTGGAATAAATTTTATTTATTCGCGTGATTACCAACCAGCCGCCAAAAAAGGGGCAGTGATGGAAATAATTCGATATTTAGTTAGTGTGAGATAGTGACACGGTTTTGTGGGAGGTGTGGGGGGGTGGGGGCAGGACAGTGGTGAGCAAATGATTTCAGTTAAGCTTTATTTACTTCGAATTCACTAATTTATTGCCTCGCAATGGAATTTTTCGGGGATGGGAAAAGGATGCTACCGGCGAGCTTTTCGCCCGAAGCGGATTGAGCCACTGGCGTGTGGTTAATTTCCCACGGCATTTGTGACACGGTACAGTTCCATGTGTGTGTGTGTGGTGTGAGTGAGCATGTGTGAGAGCTAAACCGTGCACCAACCTTTCTGAAATTCTGCCCCGTTCAGCTTCGAGCAACTCCCGGAAGTGCTTAGGAACTTCCGATGGGAGCCTCATTACAGAAGCACCTGTTCCCCTTCCTCCCCTGCTACCTACCACGTCCACACCAACCCTCAGCAGATAGGGCTTGGTGCGGGAAATTTTATGTGCATACGATAATGACTTTCGAATTAAGTATCTTCTCGTTGCCACTTGGCCCAATTACCACTCCGATCACTTCCAATTACCGAGGTGCACTATGCTAGAGAGCGTGTGTGAGTGTGTGGGTTTGATTCGGGGGTGGATGAAAATGGATTGCCGGTAAGTTCAGTTTGTGCCGGAGTCGGTGGAAAAGTGAGTTATCTCGATAGTAAGCGAATTTTAGCCGAGTGGATTTTGTGGTAATGCTTTTCACGGGGGTTTTTTTTTTAACTGAATGATGCACCGGGGAATGGCAATTGGGGGAAGATTCGCCTTTGGAATTCCTGTTACACGTTGATTGCATACATTTAGGCTTACATGACACCACTATTCGTAGCGTAAACGTGGGGAAAAATTCGTATTTAAAATGGTTAGAACAAGCGATTACGGAGAAAATTTCGTAAATGATTTTTATTTTGAGTAAAACCCACACTTCAAAGTGATTTTCATATGAAACGCAATACTAAAAAACGGTTTCTGATAGCGTGATTATGACTCATAAAATGGCAAACAAAATGAAAAACATGAAAACTGTAGATTGATTGCATAAATTGTTTTCCCATTAAACAGGAATGAATTTGTTTGGTAAATGGTAGCCAATGTGATAAAATTCCGGTAACCAGTACGATGATATGGTTGAAATGGAATTTAAAAAAAACTGCACCTCACGTTCGTTGAATCCATCAACAAACAAATATTTGCAACGCTATCGTTTTACAGCGAACGAAACGACGATTTCCAAGTATGGAATAAAACAATAATCAAAAGTTTATTATGTAAAATGTGTGGTATGATGAGAAAATTTGATTATTGGTTGGTATTTTTTGGGAATTTTCATACCCACATGCCGATCTATGTTTATTCATTCATAAAAAAGTGAATGAATTATATTTAATCACCACACGCGATGGTGACAATATGGCGTCTAGCTGTCATAATGTAAATTAAATAAAAATAAATGAAATTTAATTGAGACTGTTACAATATTGTATATTTCTGTCTTAACAAATGATGTACGTAACATTTGGAAGCATTTGGTTGTAAAATGCCCAAAAAAATAATAAAAAAAGTGTTTTGCACTGCAAAACGCCTAAATGTATGCAATTCCTATGGACAAAAACGCTTGATCTCTGCAATCCATGTTACAGAACGTGCACATTGCACATCTTCAAACCGTTTAGACAAAAACAAAGCTATAAAAGGATGTTAAAACCGTATAATTTTGAGAAAAAAATACATTTCTACTGAGAAGCAGCAGTGTCCTGGCAGAAATAAATCATCTCTCCCATTATCGAACACTTTACAACACTTCACCGACACACTGTCAATAATGCTGCTTTTAAATTTTATGCTCTTCCCGCAAAGGTACATGCCAGGGGAAAAAAAGGTCCACTCCACACAACTGGCAAGCGTTTCTAGCTGTTTACGACTCTGCTAACGACTTCTTTGAAGCGCTCGCTGCAATCGTTTACCGATGATCGGTTCCGAATGCTGAGCAGCACACGAAAAAAAGGGCTCGCGGCGCTAATGGCTCGTAATAAATAGGTGTAGCAAAAATAGTGCTTACCGCAGCCAAATGCACGGTGTAAAGTTTCTTATCTGGCTTTTAAGCATGAGCGCCCGGCGGTCCGTTGTTTATGGTCACATTTAGCCGAGCCAGTTAAGGGCCACTCGAGGTTTGTTGTTGCAACAAAAAACCAAGATTTACTTCAATCGCACGACTAGCGGCGAGAATTTGTATCGCGATCGGGGCGAAGAAGCGCGCCCGGCTATTAGCGTAATTGATAACATTTCAATACATGCTGTTGCCTTCGGCTTCTTCAATCAAGGATGAAAGAAACGGGGCGGAAATTTTAGTACCCTTTCAGCATAATTGCAGCCCGGGATCTTGGATATCTTTATTAAAAGAAGAAGTGCCCGGTCTGGTGCGTCCGGATGATGCCCTCGTCCTGATGTAGTGCTTTGTTTGTTTTTGGTAACCGTCGGACGATAAAACTTTCGTCTACTAGTGCCCAAGCTAGGCGCGTGGTGGACGCGCCTGGCCACTTTATTTATCGGACGGCACAGAACAAAACCCTTTTTCGGGGATTACATACATTATTATTTTATTGTGGGCCGCGAGCGAGGAAAACCCGGCGCTCTGTGTTGCTATTGTAGTTCGAAACCGGCCAGGTGTGTAGTACAAGCGAATTTACCCGCACTCCAGAAGAGTTGTTTCCGCTGGAAGTTGGAAAAGCCGGAGACAGGAAGGCTAGTAATGGTTGGCTTTGGTCGGCCTATGCAAACAATCGCGCACCGGAAGTGGGCGGAAAGCCGATCCGAAAAAAGACTCTTTGAAGACTTAAAGGCGTAGTAGAAAAGCCTAGAATGGGTACACTCACACAAAAAAAGGATGTAAAAAAAAAGTCCGTTTCCTCAAGCGCTTTGTACACGCGAATGTACGGAACGGAAAAACCTTCTGTGGAGAGCAAATGTTCCCCACGCATGGAGCCTCTTTTTCGGGGGTTTTGCGCTATGATTATTTCCCTTTCGCTGGTTATGCTCACGTTTGAACCAGCCCTTGGTTCACGAGTTGACCGTAATATGGCCGAAACATTGAAATAGGATCTACGCTGCCTTCTAGAGCCTTCGCTGCTTCGCTAGAGAAACTCTTGTACAAAGGAGGTCCACTTCTCGGTGTTGGAACCGTTGGAACATCTTTCGCTTCAAACACGACCGGAACATTCAGATGCAATCGCGAAGATTCAGCCAAGAAAGATTTCGGTGTGGCTTTTCGAAATAGAAGGCAGGAAAGCTTATTATCGTTGGACCGGTCTCGCGTCTTCTGCACACCGAGGACAGTCGTCGAGATCGCCTTTATGAATACCAAATGAAGCTGGTAGAGCGCGCTAGCTTGGCGCTAGCACACGAATGTGAACAATGGTTCTCGCGCGAAAGCTGAAGCTCCATTTTATTCTATGATTTTCACATTGACCGGAAGTCGGATAGGAAATTTAGCGCTGCATGTGAGCAGAATTCGGAACAGGATTTTGGTGCCATGCCGGCAAAATCTTGTGCAGCTGTTGGAGAAGCATGTTAAGCTGACGGTGGGATGATTTCCTAACATTTTCACGTAAAAAAAACGTTCACTTCTAGAGTGAAAGGAAGGAGAATGTGAGAAGTTTGTGTGGTGGAATTTAAATCTATTTTCAATTGTCACAATTTTTAGATGACACTACTACTCTTCTGTGCTAATAAGATCAAGTTTCATCTGAACGTGCCTGCTATTAAAATTGAAACATGAAATTAGATTTAGAGATGAGATTTGAACTCACGACGGGCCACTTACCACTGCAAAACGCTGCATTTGTTCTACGGTGCAACTTGAGCTTGTGGCAGATAAAACTCAATCTGATTCATCCTCCGTCCGTATCTTGCTCATAATGACAAACAAAGGCAAAGTGATTGTGAAAGAAACTTGCTACGACTTCAGTTCTTATTTGCTAACAAAAAGAACGAAATCATCACCATCATTAAGTGTCCATTGAACAAATGTGGGTAGTGCTGGTGGTGCTGGTGGTGGTGATGTCGGTGAGTTTCAGACAATCACCTCGATTACCATTTATATCCGTTTCCCAATGCACTCCTTTCGCTCGCACACACTCACACACAAATGGCCCCCCGGAAGCAGCCAAAGCATTCGGTCGGAAATTGTTCCTCCAAAATGGCTGCGCACGGGGCAGGCGAGTCCGTGCTTTCCACACTTTCACGGATTCGGACGAGTTGAGCCGTCCGAAAATAAAAGCCCCGAGACAGCGCACGTCCTGTGCACACCCGAAACGGCCAATTGATATATTGGAAGGACGACTTCAGTTCTTATTTGCTAACAAAAAGAACGAAATCATCACCATCATTAAGTGTCCATTGAACAAATGTGGGTAGTGCTGGTGGTGCTGGTGGTGGTGATGTCGGTGAGTTTCAGACAATCACCTCGATTACCATTTATATCCGTTTCCCAATGCACTCCTTTCGCTCGCACACACTCACACACAAATGGCCCCCCGGAAGCAGCCAAAGCATTCGGTCGGAAATTGTTCCTCCAAAATGGCTGCGCACGGGGCAGGCGAGTCCGTGCTTTCCACACTTTCACGGATTCGGACGAGTTGAGCCGTCCGAAAATAAAAGCCCCGAGACAGCGCACGTCCTGTGCACACCCGAAACGGCCAATTGATATATTGGAAGGGAAATGTCGAAAACAATATTGGAAATGTTGTTTCCAACTCGGCACCCTGCACTGCTTGCCGCTCGCCGTCTGTCTGTGCGAAGAAAAGGCGGCGGACACGGTACCGGACGGACCCGCACCGGCACCAGCACCAGAAGCGAGAATCAATGAGTTCGCGCGCGCGCGCGAGGAGTAAAACTGATTAAAATAAGATATATTTGTTACGCCCAACCGGTCGAGACGGAGTGAAGAAACCATTCCCATTTTGCTGGTCGACTGCCGTGAGCGTGCTCGGGGCGATCGATTGGTGGTCCGTCCGGATGGTCGGAAGCACCATCATCCCGCAGCATGGGCAGAAATGGCCATAAATTAGTGAAATTGAAGTGAACATCCGCCTCACCCGTCGGTTCCATTACCTTTCGGCCGCGTGTCCTCTGGAGGGTAGTTATTCTAGGATTCAGCTTCATCATAGCGTCGGAGGCAAGTCACGGGTCGCTGGCAGCCGGTGCTCGCTGGAAATGGCAATCCTTCCCGACGCGGACAAGCTCTGCAACTGACTGGCGGAGTTGCTGGACGGAGTGTCTTGGAGCTGGGCCAGAGTGGTGGTGCACATCGGTACGTTTACGGTACACTTGCGCCCAAAGTACTTCATATCGGTTCTGGTTCGGATGGGAAAACGTTCTCAATTTCTGCTCAATTACTTTCCCCAGTCAGTCCGGGTAACTGCATTAGAGAGGGAGCTGTCGGGGTGGCCGTGTGTCCTGATGGGCTGTGTGTCCGGAAAACGGAAGACCATCGAAAGACGTCCACGGGAAAGCTCAAGAAGATAAATGTGTGCACCTACGGCAATGCTTGACGCTCGCCGGGTACGACGACGATACACACCGCGATGACATTAGCCACAACCGGCGTCTGACAAGCGGCCATTTTAATGCGCTCTCTCTCTCTCTTCACTGGGGCCTGTCGTGTTCCATCAGCAAGGAAGCAATTGCTTCATATCATCAAAATGATGCTAATGGCCCTGGCAACTCCTTCCCCGCCTGCTTCAACCGGTAACAGACATACAGTGGAAGCAGCAATAGCAATACCAACCATAATGATCATAACAGAGAATTCCGGATGTGTGGCAAGGCGCACACATACACACACAAAAAACGGAGAAAGAAAACAAAAAATCGCTCAAGAAATCCATCGCCATGCAGCACACCCGCACACAAGAACCATGAGTGGGTCTTGCACTAAAAGCCATAAGAATGGGCCCGTTCTCATCCACATACCGTGGCGGTGTACACGGTGATGGTTGGCGCGTTACGATGGTTGGCGTGTGCTCTTATAGAGCACCAGAACCGCGCGAACCCAGCGTCCGCAAAGGAATCGGTGAAGGGAAAAGCATTAAGATGAAATGTTTTAAATCGAACCTCGCACCGAAACGGAAGGAAGTCAGTCCTTTCGGCCCTGGAAGGGGTTTGCTTCTTTTTATTCTACCCTTTAAAAGTGGCGAAGCATTTGCGTCGGGTGTCTGGGACGATGGTGACATACTTTGGCCGCATGCATTACCAGTTCGGGAAAGTCGTTGCCGTGAGTGCCATATTCCGGCGTATGATGATGATCGTTGGTACTGAAGATGGGTGAAGTTATGGGCTCACTAGAATGATGTTTACTCCACACCAGGACGCTACAGGAGTCCTTGGCTGTCAAGTGACTGATGCAATGGTTTTTGTCCCGGTACTTCTGGGTGGAAAACATCGGTGATAAAATATACACATCCCGCCAGTTCTTTCCCGCTTCCGTACTGTCCGCACAAGATGGCTGATTGTAAATAAAATATGGATGAATCGTGAGCGCCGTTCTTGTTGGTTCTGGCTGAAAGTGCTTAAAACCGATCGCATTTCATCTCGTCCATCGGTCTGTGGTTATGCATTTATTTGATGATTTATGGTTTTGCGCTCGTTTAATGTTTGTTGCCGCTGCTGTCCAACACTCACTGTACAATACGGACAGTTGGATGATACCGTCAGTCGGTGGATGCCCGTTTGCAGACAAATTGTGTATGTCGATAGGAGATGGTGCCTGGCGGTTGGGTGATGAAGTCTGTCGTTTTTTTTTATGCACACACAATCACACCCTCCCCCTGATGGGTTTGGCAAATTTGAGGAACCATTAAGCGACCGTTTTGGGATTAATCCGCACGATTAAATAAATTGAGACATACGGAGACACCGATACCGAAAACCGAAACCGCTGGGTGCTGCTGATGCTACTTTATTGGCCGTCTAATCCGGCGAAGTGTTTATGCCGATCGTTTGACATGATTTATACGGTTCGGACGAAAGGCAGGCATTTGTTTTGTGGTTCTGCGAATTTCGGTACACGTGTATGTGTGCGATCATGGTAAACTTTTCGTTTCGTCCTTCAACGAAGGAAGGAAATAATAAACAAATCATCCTGAATTATTTTTCCCCCCAATAAAATAATGGCTTCACGTAGCGCGATAACAACCTTGGGCGAGGGAATTATTTTGGTCAGCGTTGGTTCTTGTTGACATGCGTGACCATTACGCACGTTTGAGGAAGCTCTACGGATGACGGTAATGCTGTAAACAAGTAGCCAGTTTTTCGATCTTGCAAGAAAAAAGGAATTGATTATCTTAGAAGTGGTGATTTTGTTCTGTTGATTGCATATATTTCGGGGTTTATTTTAAAACTGAGATGCTATTCTCTTTATTTTACTTAGAATGTTTAAACAATTTCCCTGTGCATAGCACAATTACAAGCAAACAAGGAACACTTTGTATCACCGTCTGCGCTTACAGCAAACCGACGTAGTAAAGATGCAATCCCATTCCAATTGTCCGAGACATCTAATGGACAGTACAGGAAATATGGCACGAACTCAGGTAGTCATCCCACTTCAATCGGTGGTGGTGGTGGTGGTCAACAAATGGTCCGATAAATCGTTCGCCCAAACAAAGTTGTGGCCAGCCAGTCTGAAGTTATTTCCTCGTTTCGATCACGTTCTCGACGTAAATGAAGTCGCCTCCGGGGCAAGAACTGTGCAAATAATGCACCTTCGTAGCGAAGTTGTGGCAATCGTAACTGGCGGGCTGAAAATGGACTTTCGGCAGTGGATAGTTCAATCGAACTACTGAAGTACTGAACTTCACGGTGTGTCAGCAAAGGTGGCCTTATTAACACAATTTCCGCTTCAACGGTTCCGTATTTTGTAATCAAAATTTGATGCACAGCGTTTTCAAACCACCGGTTCCTCCGACTGGGCAAAATAATTGAAATAGTTTCCACCGGGCGGGATAGGGTTGAGCTTTCCTTCGTGCTGAGTATCCACGCCGGGGGATGAGTTTGTAATCAATCGAAACGGAGGATTTTAGGATCGGTGGTGGTGTGGCAAGTGAAGAGGTGGCGATGGTTGGTGTAAAATTGTTTTCGCAACTACCAGATCAAACTTGGTGATGGACCACAGTTTCTGTTGCATCTGCATCTACATGCAGGCGTGGGGCGCCTAGGTTTGTTGATTCTAAAGTTCCAATATTGCTTTTTAAACGGTGGACATAAGCACCACAGACTAGTCAAAGGGTTTTCGCTGTTGTTTTTGGTCGGAATGTCACCAGTGAAGGGATGTGAAATTCAAGAGAGTCCTTAGTATAATCGTACAAGCTGGTCAACATGGGATGGGCTTATTCAATTTTTCACTGATAACACATCCTACTAGGCGATATGCAATAAAAAAATGCTTCACATTAGAGCGACACAGAGAACCGAACAAAAAGAGAACAGAACAAACACAACAGATCGCTCCCAAACCGAGGGAACCGTGCGATGCAATCGGTTGGAAATTGTGGTGAATGCGACAAACAACATTAAAACAATATGAAATTTAAACTCTACTACAGCATCACCATCATCGGCAATAATATGATCAATGCATGGCGCACCGACACCGACGATTGTTCTACGACGAAATGTTGTTGTGGTGCTTGTGGTGTTTATTTATTTATTTGTCTCAGTGTTCGCTGCTCGCGAAGCGAATAAATAAATAGGCAACGGTGGTGAATCACACCCGGCTGGGTTACCAGGTCCAGGTAAACGATGCTTGCACCTTTGCCTTTGCCCCGTCCACAAACTTGTCATAAATCCCGGTGTTTCTGGTATGCTGACCAATGTTTGTGCAAACCTGTGCGGGATTGGATACACACACCCATACACCCGGCCAGGTAGTGCTTTCGTTTGTTTTGGGTGTACGAAATTGGTCGTATGAGCGTGTTTGAGGATGTAGATGAGATAAAATCGGATAAATTGCATACTTTTGGGCTGTTTTAGTTTTCCGGGGTTTTTTAAACGCCTCAATGTATGCAATGAGTTTGGTTAATTGCTCTCGTCATTAGAATAGCAACTTTATTTGATAATTTCTTCCTTTTTTATCAGATTCTTGGCATTCTTAGGCAAGGTTTAGTGTTAAATGGAAAGATATTTAATTGTGTCTTGCTCCATGCGGTTTCAATGAGAAAAGGGCAGCGATAATACCAACCATTAACAAACACTTTATTTTTCTTTCGTCTTAATCCGTCGATCCGAATCGATTTCTTTGCGTTATAGTTTCCGCGTGCAACCGTTGCTGACTCGAGATTTTTTCCTCGTGCGACACACAATAGTTGTCATTTTTAATCTCACCTTACCTCATGAATATAGCGTGTTTTATTGCGAGAAAAAAGGTAATTTGCACTGCTTCAATCATAAAAAGGGTAAACGATAACAAGACAGACCATACCGGAAGTTCGAACTCGTGTACCATTCGCAGGAAAGATACGGCAGAGGTAATGACGCAGATGGAGCACGAGCTGAAGCTTTTGCATTATGCATAGAATAGTAATTGATCTACTACCGGACCCGGTGCGGGATGCGAAATGAGTTGTGCATTTTTTAATGAGCATAAAAATGTGTCATTCACAACATTTGGCGGGTGTAGCAGACCTCCCGTTGACTGGTGTGTGTGTATCGCGATATGTCATGTGATACGTGTGTTGTATTCGCTTGCCTCCCCCGTCGGTCAGTTAAATAACGCAATGCAGCATTTAAAATGCGGCTCATTTAAAGTGGATCCCACGCGTGTTTCGCTTCGCCGTGATTGATTGTGTGTTGACAAAGCGACGACAAACAAAAGGTGGTCGATGATCGGCATGCAGTGCAGCTTTTAAACTGAATCCATTTTTAAAGTGGTGCGTGCTTGCGCTGAAACTGTGATCTTTGTGAAATGAAAAACATACTTGGAACTGTTTGATTATCATTCAATCGGCTTATTGTTTTCAGTAAATGTCAGTATCAATCATCGCCAATCATAATTTTCAATCAAATGCCTCACCCGACTTCGTGGACCCGTGTTCCTTGTTGCCTGGTCTGTGGGGGGGCAAGCGCTCGGGACACGGGATACGAAGTTCGAAGTCATAATTATGAGTTGAAAATGTGACTATCACAGGCTAGAAGCGACCGGTACCGAAGCAATGGCTACCGGTGCCCAAGGTTAGTTGTAGCGTTACCATGTAGCAAGACCCAATTAGGATCGCCCAACTTCGCCCCGGAATGGCCCAAGGGCAAACGGTCCTGTGTTCTTATTCATGACCGGTGTACGTGCTGCTTATCGCAAATTATCGTCGAAAAAATCATGCCAACCGAAACGCGGGTCTTTGTATCGGAGCAGTCTCCTAAAACCTGGTCACCAGCTAGCCAATTAGTACAGTACGACAATCGTTCCTATGGCTTGGTAATGGTACGGAAGTAAACAAGATGGCTAATATCGGAAAGGGGCACCCTCTAGCTCGAGCGCAACTCGTAACCATAATGAGTGGTACAATATTTCTTTCCTCCGGTGTACCATCGGCGCAAGGCAAGGAATTTTGGAGCACCTACCGAGGGAAGTCACGCTGGGTGAAACATTTTTCACAATTAAGCTCAAGAATAATTGGACGTGTCCGCTTTGCACTCTGGGTCTGGTTGGGACACCCAAGGGGGACGATGGGACATCGGGACAATGTTAACTCTAGATAAACACGAAACCAATCTTCCTATCGAGATGTTGAGAGACCGGGCAGAGAGAAGAATTGTCTAAATCGGAGCAACTTTCGGGGACAATCTGGCAGACAAAAAACCTCCGGTTTAGGTGATTATGGGCTTAAACATAATGGCCTGTGTGACCTGGGCGATTTATTGGTGCTTCTGCTTATCGAGAAGGGGGAGCAGTGAATCGTTTTCGACACGATCTATTCGGTATCCTGGCTTTTTTTCCTGGCACTCGCGGAATCAGACATTGCTTGAGCGTTCCGAAACCGAACACGTAAGAATTGATTGTGCCATTTAGATATTTGGAGCGGCTTTTTTTTTTGTTTTCGTCGGATCACTGGGTCCTTCTGCTGGACCTAACCACCAAAAAGCGAGTGGCTCACGTAGAGTGGCGGTGTTGGTGACTCTCTTTTTTCCTTCTTGCTGTCGCTTGTCAGGAGATAGTGATTTTATGTCGCGATTGAGTATCTTTTCTTTTTCTCATTTGCCTGGTACGTGAAAGGTTTCCCTGCAAAGCAAGACGTAGCCAGGGGAGCTGAAGCTGGTGAGATTTCTGATACGTGACCTACACGAAACGCATGCGAATGGTCTAATTCCCCCTAAAGGCCATGAGGCAAAGGACATCGTCGTTCGTTGTCTGGAGCATGTAGCCTTTTAAGGGAAATAAAAAAAGTGCCCCAACGCAACGCACACACACACACACAGAACTCTCCATCCTTGTTCTCGGGAGCAATTATCTACGCGGATAAAAGCTGAAACTTTGTCGTTTTTTTTTTGTTGTTGGATGCCCGCTACTGCATACTTCAATGATAGTGCCTGAGGACCAACTTTCTTCGTAGCTTCAATGAAGTTAGTTAGTGCGCTTGAGCTCCGGAATGGAAATACGGTGGATTACACGCTTAGGTCGCGGCACCCGACCACTACCGGACACTGGCCGCACACCCGTACTGGGGTGAGTGATGAACGGAACGTGCGTTGACTTTGTGTCAAGTAATTTGTCGAACCGATAGGCGTGTTTTTTTGTCTCTGCTTCCTTCACTGCGTCATGTTGGTGGAGCGCTCTATTCGAAAAAGATTTTTCCCATCTGCTGGTGGTGCTTTTATTTTGGCAAAGCTTTACCGTGACTTGGTTCCCATCGCGAAGATTTCCTTTTGCTTGTTGTTTTTTTTTTAATCGATGCTCCATTCAAACTGTGTATCGGTGGGGAAGCGAAATCTAGGCCAAAGAAATCAGTTTGGAACTGTGGCTTTTCTTGCGAATTGCTTGCACAAGTCACAAATTTAGTATTGAAATTTGTCAATAGAAACCATGAATTGGCAACTGATTGGGATGCTGTGTCGGTACGTGTGCTGACGAAGAGTTTCGTGCTGTGGTGTGCTGAGGAAACGGAAAATCTTTTGACGTCGGGCACGATCAAACGAGACATTGTTTGTTTGGTATTCAATAACAACAACGTGTTCCGCAATGGTAATGGTTTAAACGAGTAAAGAAGGTCGATTAAGCTTGCTACACAACGATAAAACTGCCGATTTGTTGTTTAAATTGCATACTTTTAGGCGCCGCGTAAGCATGCTTTAAGAAAGCAGCAGAAAGTACATATGAGAAAATAATTTAGCTAGCGGAATAGCACAGCTTTAGGAGCATTTTTTTAGCTAAATGTATGCTTTAATCGCCTAAAGTTATGCAATTCACATGAAACATTTGTTTGATTTCCAAACTGTTCCCATCAGAAGCTAAATAACTGCTTTGGACAGGAATAAAATTAGACTCAGTGTTTATTTACGACCGACTAAATGTAGAACGAAGCCTATTTGTGTTCAGCAAAGCTGTGGCAAAAATTTAACACATCAAAATATACATTGCTGAGTGGGCAAATTTTACACGCCATCATTCACACCCGACAACCCACTGAACCGGACACTGAATCGCTGCTCGCCTCTCGCTCACCGTGGAATGCGCCATCTTTCGGAAGCTGACTCTTACCCGCAGGATGAGATCATGTTTCCACCAGGATTGGCATTATCCACTGGGCGCTTTCCAAAACGGTGTCGGTGTTTAGCCAAATACACAAAGCACCCACCCACCGAGGGAGAGAAAATAAAATAAAACAAAGCGTACACACACACACACACACAGAGTGCAAATACCGTCCATAAATAACTTATCATTAACAGTGCGATGCACAATTTACACAGCGCACAGAAATATTTCGCATCCGGGCGAACGCCAATCCACCCCGATTTTTTGGGGCGGAGGTGCGGGAGGTGTGTATTATCTCTGTTGCCGGGAGTTTCCGGGGGTGGTTGAAATTTGACCTCCCCGGATAGCCTTCCGACGGGGCAGTACAACTTTTCCGCCGACGACCGGTGGAAAAGGTGATGCTGATAACGAATAATTTAAGCAATGCTATTTTAACAGCACACTGACCGAATACAGGCACTTGGACTCGGCTGTTTCGGAGGCATGCGAAACTTGTTTCACCATTTACAGGGCCAAATGATTTCCGGGTGGCGTGGCGTAGGTTGCTGCCAAAAGTTATCCGAGTAATGTTCATTCTTGAGTGAGCTTTTGTTGAAAAGTTGCCAACATTCAGGCGGTACCGACAGTAATTGTACTTAAATAATGCTAGAAAGTTATTACAAAACAAAATGCTTTTAATAGGATGAGGAAAAATTTCTTCGAAACGCTAATAGAACACAATGCGAATGAGTGCATAACGATTTAGAGCTCAAACTGTACACGATTGCTCATAATTACAGCGCTACACTTCAAAGAGTGCGCTCTGGCACAATCGTGTTTCCACGTGAAGAAATCGGAAACATTGGCCGGATGCTTTCTGGCACTCGATTTCAATCGCTTCATCAGTTTCAATTTCGTCCTCATCCTTTTTTCTTTAGTGACAACGCTCAAACAATCTTATCGCCTTCTGTGCGCGCCTTCCCACGGCGAACGAGGAAGATAGCTCCAGATTCCATCAATGTAATTGCATTTATGCATCGATCATTATTTCGCAATCCAATTTTGTGCCATTGTTTTCCGCCGGTCGGGCTAAGTAGCCCGGAAGCATCCGGTACGGTGCTGCATCGTGTCGTTCCGATATTTTCTTATCGAACCCATTCAGTGCCGGAAATATCACTCAAAGAGCACATTTAACTTCAAACGCGGGGACCCATTATCGTATCCCCTTTTGCGGGCATAGTATATTAATTTTCTATTTTCTCTGTAAAATGATTTCATCTTTGCACTGGCAGACAAGCACACCGAAGAGACATTCCCTAACAGTTTTCTTTTGCTTCTCTTATTTCATTCACAGAATACGTCCGCTCGAAAAACGGCACAGTCGATGCTTTATCCCCTGATAGTGAGACATGATTAAGCGTACTTAAGGACGACATTCCAAAGCGAGAGAGAGAGAGAGCACAAAATCCTTTCCCGCACTACAATTCTTCCTTCACGTCGAATCCACCGCTCTCCGGGAGGCGGGGTAGTAAAAAAACTAGTTTCATCCTGGTCACGGCGCCACGCAATCTGGACAGCGGCGTGATGTGGCTTTCTCCACATCCACAACAAAAGCGACATAAGAAAACACTTCAAACAAACGAACCAGAACGCAGTACCGCTTGCAATGGCTGGCAGGACAGGATAAGAAACACCCTTACTACCCAGCTCGTCACCAAAGACCACCCGAAAGCCACGGTGGAATGAAGTGGAAAGTCAAGCCAAGGCAACACGACGAGAGGATAATAAAATGCGAAACAATAACACACAACGTGCAGCACAGCCAGGCGGCGGGCGATCCCTGGCCGGAAGGATTTTCCATTTTCGACCCATTCCGCTCGAACGATAAGACGATAAAGCTCCGATAACGGTGATACCGTTCGTGCTGGACGTTGTCGTTGTCCTAGTTGTGTTGGAGGCGAGTCCTTTTGCCCCCCGGGTGATGCTGTTAACTCGAAACAGTCCGAAGCTAGGAGATACAGTAAAAAGATCAAACCCTTTTCAAAAGCGGCAAAGGCGCAGAGCGCAGGGAATCGGCTGCAATCGGCACTGTCCGGTGGCTGGCCGGAAGTGCTGCCAGCTGCAAACTGACAGCTGCGGGACCGTTTCAACGGGACGGAAATGAATGGCATCGATCGCGAAGGGTGCATTGTAGTTGCGCTGTTTTTTTTTTTTAGTTTTAGCTTCCATCACCAGTAGAAATGCAATGAAGGAAAAGAAAGAGCCTGAACCGACGTGCTTTTTCGCCCGGGGAGATTCCTATCGTCATCACTCAACAGCACCGTTAAGAAGCAGTATCCCGGAGATCGGGGAACGGAAAATTTGATGCTCCTTTTTGTCGTTGCCGTCGTCGTGTTGTCTGCTGAAACCATCCAATTGTCGTACGGGTCGAGAAGCAGCACAACTACGCCCTTAAGAAATGTCAACCGAAAAGACGGCGAACAGAGAGAGAGAACGCAGAAGCTACGGCATGATCAAGTCAAAGTGGCAGTGTGACAATGTAACAATGATCAAACGAGTCAGTGAGCGAGTACTACAACACAACGGACACATAGAAAAAAGCGAGGCGAAAAGTGCAAACAGTTGAAATAAAACTTTCAAACGAAGTCGGGACAGTGTGTATATGGCTTCGGTGCTGGTGTGGCCGTGGTGCTGGATTGAAGTGATAAATAGTTTTTCCACTTGTCACTCGTGGCGTAGCTGACCAAAGTGGGTCGCTTTTCGCAGTCGGCTGTGGCGGTGACCCAATGGAGGAGGTCGGCAATGTTGGTCCAGCGGTGAACAATGGAACCGAACAGGGTTTCCCTCAAGCGCAGTGACGTTTGCTGTTTTTTTTTTTCTTCTCTCTCTCTTCAAAGCGTTATCGGTGCTTTCAGTGTGCTGTTTTATCTTTTGTTGATTGCAATCCGTTTGACTTGTCACTGTAAAGCGTGCTTTAATATTATTGCTCTATTTTGTTTTCCATTAGAGCATTTACTACATTTGTTTAAGTAATTCTTGTAATTTTTGTATCATTAAATCCTCATTGCAGGCGTGAGTCGTACTTAGTTTCCTGTTAAGAAAAGGAGAAAAAAAATCGAGAAAAAGAAAACGGTGAAAATTGTTTGACTGGAAACGGTTATTGTCCCGGTGAATCCCTAGTAATTAGATTGTTACTGCTGCCGTGATCGTGTTCAGTGTCTAGTGACAGAAGTACAATAACGATTTCTAGCCTAGGAAAAGCTTCGAAAAAGCATCCCGTAATTAGTCCCAGTGTTTTCGCGAGTTGTGTCGGGCGTGAAAAAAAGGACGTTTCCTTGTCCCATAAGCTCCCTGTCCCGATTTCCGTTGCGTCAAAGTATTAATTATCGTCCAAGTGTTAGATTTGGTTTTGGCTAATTTACCGTGTATGTAAAACAAGTGTGTAGAAATAAAAAGTGATCGCAAAAAAAGATGATTTGTCAGTTATAAAAAAGCAAATAAATGACGCAAGTAAAGGAAGGACAACGTGTATGTTTGTGAGTGTTAAATAAAAACGGATTGAAGTGTTTTTGTGTCGGTTTTGTGGTAGTTTGAGATTGTGAAGATTGTGAAAACCGTGCACAGTCGAAGATAGTAGAGTGATCCACGGGGAATCTTCTGGAGGCAGCAGAACAACACTGTAGTAGCTGGTGTAGCCTTTCCGAACGAGCGCGGAAACAAAATTTCAACCTACTAGTGGATGCCCGAAATGGCTGGACTGACTATTAAGGTAATACATCTTTAAAATAATGTGTTTGTTTCTTTACTTTAATCATTTTGTTCCACAGAAAACGCCAATGGAACAGTAAAGTCCTTCAATCAAATCATCATAATCTGTCAAGTGTAAATTAAACGTAAAGCCGTTCTTAGTTGGGCGAAGTCTTATCAGTCAGGTGCTAATTGGTGATGAGGCTTTTCGGAGTCTTTTCCATAACTTGACTCGGAACACAATGTGAGTCCTCCTATTCCAAAATTTGTACTTGTTTTAACAAAAGCCGAGCCTCAAAGATACGAAACAGGATCGTAAAGAAGGAAATACTGTACATTACCATAAAATCTCTGTAGTCCCAGTCATCTAGAAAAAAAAAACTACAAACCGTCCTTAAAATAATAATCCATCTAACGCCCATTCCTTTCCACTACTCTTCAAAGAAAATCTGCCCAACAACCACAAAGATATATCCCCCAAAAAGAAAGGTTCGGTCTGATGTTTGAAGGTGTACGTCAACCACCCAGTTATGAGCATGTTTTACACCATCCACACGATGGGTCTAGTTCGTTGGCCGCGAACATCATCTTCGGCCGTAATTTGAATTACAAAATGTCGTCCCCGAGCCGTTGTGTTGTCGCGCTGCATTTTCCAGCCGGCAACTTTTGTGTGCAAATCAGCAACCAACGAGGTCACGAGCACGAGTCAAGAGCTTGGGTCGAATAAGTACTTGCTGCCGGTTGAAGTTGCATGTGCTTTTGCTTGCCGCCTTATTCGCCTTCGTCCCCGAAAAAGCTTCTTATCGGATCGGACGGGTGCTGCTGGGCTCATGGTTGCTACTCTCATGGCAGTTTTGCGGTGGATTGTAAAGTCGGACGATTAAGATTAGGATGAACAGGACGGAGAATGGTCACAAAGAGAGGGCAGGAGACGGGGATCAAAGAGGGAAAATCCCCACCAGCCGGGGTGATGGATAAAATGGCTTGTCACTGTCTGCGAAAAAGGGCTCCCGAAAACAATTTGACACAACGTTTTGCCCGACCGGGGTTGGCCACAATTCGTGATTTGTGAAGATTGAAAGGAGCAGCGAAGTGTAAACAACACACCGCAACAGTACCAGCGTACGGTGGCCACTTTCCTCATTATGGTTCGGTGCGGTGCGGAAGTGGAAAAGCGAAGGCAAAAAGATGGAACAGAAACATCACGGACAAAGGTCGCTCGTTCGGTTGGCGAACGAACGCGCATCCTTTGCACCGTGCTCCCGGCCAACAGCGAACGGATGCAGTGGCTACAAACTGTCGCATTGCAAGACAATACCGTTTATCAAACCGACCGTGTACCCATCCACGTAGCAGCCAGCACTGGTCCACGTTGCGTTGGCTCTCGTAAATCTAAGGCACCGAGGCAAGGCGACAGCCCCAGTACACTGTTTACGCTTCACGCCCGCCCATGATAACGGCGTGACCCAAATGGTAGGGTGTAGGCAGATGAGAAAGGATCCACAAAACCCCGGACAATCCCGCGTGTGCGTCCATGGTGCAGGATTTTTGGGGTTTATCTTTCCGCTTTAGTCGAACGAAACACCAGGCGCCTCCATCAACGTTTCCCAAAACCGTCCGCATGTTACGTATCGCATGCGTACATGTGTGTGTGTGTGTTGATAGGGTCGAACAGTCGCAAAACGTATTCCACATCTCACTGCGCTGCATGTGCCGGCTCGTGTGTTTTCGAAAGCATTAAGCTGGTTTGAAGCTCGCACTCTTTCTATCCATCGCTGGGCTCCTCCCGTATGGCCCGAAACCCGAAAAACGGACGGTGCATAACGGCGTGCTGACCTGGATTTACTGCCAGGGATTTACTCACTTCCTCCTCGCCATTATATCCGCCCCATCCTTTCACGGGCCATGTTTTCGGGGTGGCTCTTGCGTTTTTGCGTTTTTAGCAGAGGCTCGCCGTGAGCTCGCAACGCAAACGGTCACGTTATGTCGTACTCGTCCTGTTGGAAAATCGTGCCATCATGCAGCGGGCACAATAGAGCTGGCCGCGCACCGGGGGGAGGGGGGGGAGAAATGAACGGGGGAAACCATCGGAAGGGGGACATTAGCAAGAAGCGACTGAAGTATTCGTCCTTTGGTCGTTTTTCGAGCTGCCTTTTTTGTTGCTTTCTTTTCGTTGTGTTTCGTTTCATCGTCGTTTGCCATCCATTTTCGGGTCCACAATGGCCGTAACATTCCCGGCATATCGGCCCTCGGCTCGCTGTCTTCGCTTTTTACAACCAGCACATTCTGCCGCCCGATCATTGGCTGTGCCGCCGGCTGAAACGATGCTCCAGCTAATGTTGGCCAATGTTGTAGCTCTCTCTCTCGCTGGCCGGTTGCTGCCCGCCTGCTTTTGGGGTTTTGATGTTTTTCTCCGTTGTTTTACCACGTCGTTTTGCTGCTGGCCTCTTTTGCGGGGGTCCTCTATCTAGCGTCCTTGTGCAACGGTCCGCTATCATCTAAAGTAGATGTTGGAATTTGAGCGGTTACCGTACGGCGTGTTTTTTGTTGTTTGTTCATGCCTTCCTTTGGCATTTGTGAGTTAGTCGCCCTGCATTTCGCCGACACGCGGACTTACGGGTGAAACTCGTCCTTTTTTTCTTTTGTTGGGGCGTTACAGTTTTGTAGATGATGTTTTTCATTGCATCGTGTTGTGTTTTTGCTCTCTCTCTCTCTATCTCTGTCTTTGAAACAGTTCTTAGCTAGCGATGCTTGTTTTGTTGCCAATTCCTCTTGTATCTGTCAGCCCGGTCGTGATCAAAACCTCGTGTTTCACGTTTTGGGGTGCAAATTTCATTTGCGAGATTGTAATTTTCTGTTGCTGTTGTTTTGTTGCTATGTTGTTTATTTGTTTCGTACCGGTTTGGTCGCTGCGATCGTTTGGAATCGAAGGCGTTTGTGAAGCTGCCAGCTGGAAAGGATTACAGTCTACTTTAGTAGAGCAAAAACGTTAGGGAACAAACTATCAGTCGTCTTGCCAGATTGGTTTGTTCGTGGAACATTTTACAATCTGGCGTAAACTTGCGTCCCGACTAACTCCAACTCCATGTATTTATAATCATGAATTTAAAAAGCGCCTTAATGTATGCAATTTGCATAACAAGCGAGCTTTTCATTATGTCGTTAAGACATTTTTACGTCTTTTTCAACCTCACTACACATATAAGGTATTCGAAGGCTTTACAAATGACCCAAAATCGATAAAGAGACAAAGCTGGCCGCGATACGTGCCATGTCCAATGAATAATTCAGCTCCTCGCTCCAGAGAGTTAGCTACAAAATGCATAGACATTTTAAGACGCAATGAAAAGCTGTTAATAAAGCCTTAACTACTTCTTCAACTCTGCCAAACAACCCATGCTTTGAGCTGCGGAGGGAGTTTTCCCCATCATCATAATCCCAGCCAGTCCAGCCCACCTACGAAAAAAGGGGTTTATTTTGGCACACGAACAACGAACGAAAATAATGCTTCCATTTTCGACAAAACCCGGCGTCAGGCACTTACCTGAAGAGGATTATGAGCGAGAACCACCGGTCCCGGTCGTATAAACGCGCTCTCGTCGCACATGCAGATGGCGTATCTCATTCGATTCGAGTCGACAAACAAAATACACACACACACACACTCACACAAACAAAGTGTTCTGCACCGTCTTATCGATCCTGACCGCTTAGTCCCCGGGCTTTAGACACTGGCAGCCTCTCGCTGCCTGTTTTGTTTACTCCTCGTTAGGTTTCTTCGCTCGAACTTTAGTTCTCGATAAACCTTGTCCAGGCGGCTAAACAGGAAAGACAAAACAAGCCTATGCCCTCGAGTGACAAACGGCACACACACCAGACATTCAGGTACTCAGCCGGAAATGGACCCTCCACCAACAATCCTTTCGGCAAACCGGACGGACTCGGACCGGGGCTCACCGGGTTGCATTATTTATTTTTGCTTTTCATTCAAAATGTGTGCGCGCATCCCCGAGTCCGGTGAGTCCGCTTTTATTATCCCCCATTCTCTCTGTGCTGAGGCTTGTGCGAGCTTTTTTGTTTGTCGGAGGGAAATTTGGAGCAAAAAAGGCAGTAGAAAGTTGTGTCGAGCACATTCGGATATTCGGCTGTTTGCTTGCTCATTTCGCTCACTAATCTAAATTCATCGCCATCGTTTGGGATGTTGGTGAGGTGGCCGGCCTCCGGGAGGAACCGAGACATTGGATCGTTTCGGTTTGCGCTGGATCTGAATCCGTAGCACACCGAGGCATATATGAGCAGTGCTGAGCTGAGGCGGAAAACCTACATTAGCACATAATTACCGACTTAAACTGTACTTACGGGACGAATTAATCATCGGATTGTTGGTATATTTCTTCTTTAGCTCGGAGAAAAAGCGACCTAATTGTCTGTAGTGTCTGCTGGTCGGTTAGGAATTCCCAAGAAGCTCCCCAAGGGATGACCGAGGGACAGTCCGAAAAAGAAAAAAAGCTTTATCCAGCGTGTGTGTGTGTGTGCCTCTTGTCTCACAATTGGAGATAGGTACCGCCCTAATATGAATTGCTCGGTTGAGACTCATTTTTCTCAATCATTTGATTAGTGCAAAAGTGCCACAGGAAACCTCAGCGTAAGAGGACTGGCAAACGTAGTGCAAATCAGCAGGCGGCTATGATGCGGTCAGCACTCGGTTTCGGGTTCAATCGCACTTTCGTTGCGGATACTTTGTTTTGAATTGCTAATATATCTCAATGTTCTGCGCTACCGTTAGCGCAATCGGTCTCGATTAGGCGAGCACACGGAATGCTGTTTAGTGGCTTTTTTCCGTGCGGTTCCCGTCCCTAGGCGAACTGCGAACTTCACACCCGGACCTTGGACTCCCGGATCATTAGGGGAACGGTGGTACTTTACAGGCCACGGTTCGTTGATGTGTGTGTGAGAAGGTACTTAGCCCAGTGATTGTTGGTGGTTTCGCTCGAAGCTCGAAAAGATACACTCCTTGACGGTTGCGAATGAATATTTAATACGTGTGTGAGTGAGGCATTTCTTTGTGATTTCAAGTGTCGTATTAATTTATTTCCTTACAGCGAATCAAATGCAGCAACAAGAGCGAAAAAATATATACATCCACGCCTGCCTCAAGTCTCATTAGAGAGCGACATGAAGTGTAATTGAATCAGAGTGGCTCGAGTTGAATTCAATTTAAATTAATGAGATCCCGAACCTGCACCGAATCACCGGCTTTAACTGTCGGTCAATTTAGGTGTGCGTCCCGGGGCCCGGGGAACAGACTTTAATAATTATACAACTCTACCAAAACCGGTGGAACTGTGGATAATCGAGTTAGCATTTAAAGTAAGGTTCACCGGCACCAGTTCTTGACGTCCGTCAGCGAGCGGAACATACGCGTTCCGTGGTTGGTGCGTGAAGATGTGTGTTTGGTAAGAAGTTTAACATCGCGATAATTCGGAACCTGCTAACGCCAGACCTGTCACTTATCATAATTAAATCTTTTCGCCCTATCCGGTCACAATCTGCTCCTCCAGCAGTGGCTCGTGCCTGAGCCATCGCTTACCGGAAGTTGCGCGCGTTTCGATTTAATTATTTATCACGCTACGGTCGAGGTTTTGTTTCGACGATTTCCATTGTTGGCGAAATTTGGGAAGTTTTGGACGTCTCGGGCGTCGATTGGCTACGAATTGGGTGCTCAGTGCGGCTCACAGTGCGGTGTACGGCACGATGTCAATAAAACCGACAGTATAACATATCTTATCAATTTTATTGTGCACCAAGCGCACCGAACCAGACACAAAACTCCTTCCCCGGGTAAGAAATCCGGAAGTGTAATCAAGTTCGACAGCCGCCGTGCAAGAGGGTGCAGGGACGCCATCGCGCAGTCGATTTCAATTTTCCAACGTCAACCCCGTTTTTCCCCATAGGATTCACCTCCCGGTGGTGAATCTCCACTCCCGCTTTGCTTCACGGGATCTCCGCCAACGGTAGTCTCCAGTGAGAATTCGTAACGACGACTTCCGCATTTGAACGAAATACTCCATTTCAGGCAGTGTGGTAGCAGAATACAAAAAGGAAACCCGAAACATCCTTGATTCCCGGGCTCCGGTGTAGTTACGTGCGCAAGATATACTGGGCAGCACAGTACGTGAACGTGGCAGAGCTTGATAGCGTAAGACAAGAACCAACCGCTTGGAAACAGTTTTCAGTTTCCAGTGCTCGGTAGCCATTGCCAGTGATGTCGTTGGATCCTTTTTTTTCGGATCCACAACCAACCCAACCCCTTTACCCACACATCCCGTTGAGGGTAACGAAGACCCCTTTTTCTCGAACGACGGGGACGTTCCCACGCCGCAACAAAAACCCAAATAATTTCCCGTGAGCTTTGGTGCCTGGCCCAGACTAAATCGGACCCAAATAAATCGAACTTTGGCGGACGGGTGATGATGGACCGATGGAAGAAGGTCTGTGTGTGTGTTGTACGAACTTTCAAATTCTCTCAACAGCCACCAAACACAACATTGACATCGATTACGGTGACGCCATTGGGAAGCACCGGGAGGGAGTACAGGGCCAACGGGTTTCCAATTTTCCCGAAGCCACATCCCTCGGGGAGTGTAACTGTGTGCGGAGAGAGTCCTTGCTAACTGCGCGTCATCACGAAACCCGTTCCGTGTGCGGTGCTGTCCTGCCGCTGTCGGATAATAAAATCGAATACACTGGGCGGTCTGGTTCAGTGATGGGTTGTGCAACATTGTGCTTCTTCGGCGGTGCGGTTGAAGGCCATTCAGGCACAAAAAAGTAGTTTTGTTGGGATGTTTTTTTTTTGTTACTATCCTGGTCCTAGTAAAGTACAAGTCTTGATCGAATTTTGGGGCTTTTTTGTTTGGAGAGTAGTAAAATGAAATTGTGAACCAAATGTGTCGTGCAGTTGATGGAAAAAGGTTGGCACAGATTGGACTAATTTGAAAAGAATACAAAAGCATACTGATGAAGTAGAGATGACGGTTCGTGCATTGCTGTCTAAGAACAAAGTAGTATGTGTTTCTGTCCTCATACGAATGTAATGTTGCGGCAAAATGATTCTCAAATTAAGCAGTAAATTGTAATTCCTTATTTCATTACTCTAGGATGTATTACTCTAGAAGGAACGTCCAATGGTAGGCAAATGACTCACAGCATTTTATATTTGTTACGCCTAAAAGTATGCAATCGTTTGTTGCTTAGCCAAATTTTTATGATTTGGAAAATATATTACATACCTTCAGGCGTTGCGCATCAAAATTCGAACAATTGATCGCTCAATCGGCCATTATCAACGACAGTTGTAGGAAAAATCGAAATCTAGGTAAACAAAAGCCATACGATTAGATTTTTCACAACCCCCCTTAGTTTACGGTTTTGTTATCTACACTACCTAACATTATCATAAAACAGCGTGTGAAAGCTGCTCATACGATGGGTCCCAATGGGCAGCATGATGTTTCCCACCCAGTACATGTTTTGCGCCATTTGAGAGGCAGTTAAATTTACATTCGTAAAGAACTTTTTCTTTCCACATGTAAAGTCACACAGTCCGCTCTGACCCAGCGGTTCCAAGAAGCGAACAAGTAAATTGCGAGGTGAAATTGATAGTGTTGGTTGTAAAGATGGCAATACCCAATTACATCCGCTTCATTTTATCACCCATGCAGAGCAAAACAACAGTTGATAGTGTTGGTTGTAAAGATGGCAATACCCAATTACATCCGCTTCATTTTATCACCCATGCAGAGCAAAACAACAGGGGAAATAGGGGTTCTTCTGTATGTTTGTTTGCGAAAGTCTCAACGCTCAACCGCTTCCATTTGGCTGCAATTTCTCGCAATTCTCGTTTTTCAATTTACACATTTCACATTTCGGTTGTTTTGTGTGTCCCATATCCCACCATGTTACATGGGAAAGCGTGCAAAAAAAGCCGAAACAACAAACGGAAAACAGCAAAACACAACGCCAGCGGAAACCAATGTTCAATTTTAACTAGCGTCTCACGGAATTCGCAAAAAGAAAGCCAAGGGTTTCGTGTTCGCACCAACTCTAACGATCGCTATCTGCTGAATGTTTATTGTTGTGCGGAGATACTTTTCAACTCCGACTACCGATGTCGCATTTTCCAAACCTGATACGGCTACAACAACAGACGGGGAGGGTAACAAAGCGGTGCGTTAAAGGAAAACTCGTTTTTCCGAATCAGCTTGTAGCGTTCCGTGTTTTCTCCGTGCGCAGGGAGATGATGTTTCATAGGGTTTTACGTATTTTGTATTTGTTGTTACCCCATGCCAAACCCTCCGAAGCTGCCGTCGAAACGATGTCATTATATCTTGTTGCGCACGGGAGTCGCTAGCATTTTATTCCAACAGTCCGCTTGGTTTGTATTTTTGTATCTTATTTTATTCACATCAAAGCGTCCGGGAGCTTTTATTGTCGTTCACGTTTTTGGAACTGCATCCCACACGCTAAACAAACGAATGCACGTTTTGCTAAACATTATACTGCAAATGTAGCAGCACCACATACGGCTGGCTGCACTCGTTGTTGCTCCATTACAAAGTACTTTCGATAATGGACAAAAACTGTCACGACTAGGAGAGAGGCGGCTCGTTTTTTTGTCGCGTGTGTTGCTGGATCGAATGGAGTTCGATGCAGCTGAATATTTTAACACGAATCCTCTTGTTCAATAGCTTTTGTAAGCTGCCTTTTTTTAAAAGGGGTTTTTTATTTGTTTGGTGTGGACATGAGTTTCATTTGCAAATGCAACTTTACTGATCGAGAACCAAAAAAACTCGCTTTTTATTCAGGGTGGAAATTGAAATCGGCTCTATCCACGAGTGGGACACTTCATTCGATATTGCTAAATGCGTCTATGTATGCAACAAACGAGTACTCTACATTGGTGACGCAAAATCCTCCAATATAGTGCGTCCATACGTGAAGTAAAATGTCACACGAAGGCTTTCACGCGTCACTGAAACAAAACAAACACACAAAAATCATCCCTTCCGGATTTGACCATTTTACACATCATTTCGCCAGTTGCATGCCCTCGTGGAAAATACACTCACACACACACACAATCTGCTGCTCACCATTAATAGGGGCGAAAATGCTAGACGCTGAAACTCACAGCACAACATAGCGAGCAAAAGGATGTTGTTGGTTCGGTCGGTGTACTCCAAAAATTTCATCATCCAATATTTAAGCCCTTGTTGACAACTGTTTTAAAACTAAATTATTCATTCCGCAGCCGTTCGGTGCTGCCCGGTGTGGCCGTCTTCCATCACGTGCTCATCACCACGGCTGCAGACTGCTTGCTCGGTGGATGTAAGAGCTTTTGCTGGGCGCCCAAAGTCAGGTTGGCGGACCCGGATGCGGCTTTGACGATTGCTGTTGATGCTACTTTTGGGCATCGCTTTTGGCAGACAGTCGGTAGATGGAGGGGCGAAAAAGAGCGCTGGAGGAGAAGCTAAAAGCCCTTCGGTTTGCGACTAAAGAAGGGATCATGGCCCCGACAACCAAGCTGCCGGCAGGATCTCCCTTGTGATGAGGTTAGGGGTTTTGGGTACGGATCGTAAACAAAATACTTGCAAATAATTCATAAAGCTATAAAAAGCCTTCCGCTGTTTGGGGTTTTCCTGTAGGAAAATATGGCCGTCGATATGAGGTCGGCAATATGCGTTGATAAGTACTGAGGATGGTTGCATCTATTTGCGCCATCTTTACTGTCCAATCGCGACTGCATATGTTTTGTCGTCGTTAAGAGTCTGTAAAAAGGAGTTGAAAATATTTGCTTCAAATGGTGTACTTGCTGGCACTTTGCTGGAGACAGACAATAACAATGATATCTATTGCGTCCGCTTATCAATCATGCACACTGGAACCCGAATCCCTCGCACACACACCCTTTTTTCGGTGCGACTTGATAAACGGAACATCGTCTACAGGGAGGACGATGATGGTAAAGTCAGTAAAAACTAACTCTGCACTTACTTGCCGACGACGACGACGAGATTGGGAGGACACTGACTGTTGAAAAATTCAAAATCTCATTTTCCACCTCAACGCGCGCATCGCCAGCACCGGGAGGAGAACGTCACCACCTGGGATCGGAATGGTAAAGTAGTGTTCTGGAGTAGTTCCTGTGGGTGTGTGTGTGTGTGTGTGAGCTTGTCAGGAAGGGATGGATGCCTGTGTGATTTCATTGGAACGTTGATCGCCTGGAACCGCTCGAGACGACTTGTCCAGGGACAGTCTATGAACCGTGAAGCACTAACTGGTCGTGAGTTGAGCAATCGGGATTGATGGAGTTAAGTTGGGCATTTGAGTTCTCCAGCAGGAGTTGTATGAAGCGCAGCTAACGAGCCAGTGTGTTCTGTAATGCAAGAGTGTTGGTGAATTTGACAATAAAATTAATTTGATTTTGGGGCATGTATTGCAACGTTGTTTCTTGATTAAAAATGTACTTGGTTTTGAGCAAAAAACAAGTCGTTTAAAAGGACAGTTTGCTAGTTGAAGCACAGCCAACATTCTACTGACTAGGTGAATGTCTCGGCAAGAAGATAGGCTTAGGCTGCTTAAGGACCATCAGCATTAGACTCATTCAGCATATATTGAGGACAGAACCCTAATTTATCAAGGATAAGTTGGTCTCAAGAATGTTTAAGATCAACGGAGAAGTCCCTATCGATAGATTGTATATACTCTCCTGGTTCCTACAAATATCCTATTGGACTTCGACGTAATTTTAAAGAGCTGGACATGCTTCTTTCGGCAATATGTCAAGTCTTTAATATACAAAATCTTACATCTCCTATACAGTAGAAATCATTGAACTTGATCAAATCCAATGGCGCTCAGTTGAAGAGCCGTCTAAAGCTTCCAGATGTGCCACAAACAAATCCTACATTCCACAACACAAAACGATCATTTATCTTCGATTGTTTCCTTTTCATCAAGACTTTTGCGCCAAAAGAGAAGCACGTCCTCGAAACTGTCAATGGCAGAGTCATTCACGGACTATAGCTCACACCCTGTCTAGGTATTGCAACCACGTCTTGATAAAGCGATCATTTATATTGACAGGTTTTTACTGCTATTCGCTATTATCGTGATCACCCGTGTACCGAAAGAAAGTACCTACTCTAGCAGCAAGCACTCCCACCCTTCCCACACACACACACACACACACCCCATCTACACGAAGCAAGTGATACTTTCCTCCCTATCACGTCACACTCACCTTTCAATCACTCGGTGCAGATCATTTATTTTGGCGGCTTTTGTAGTGTTTGCAGGGTGCGTGTCCCGCAAAGGATAATTGAGTGATTTCTTGTCATTTCCCAAGGCTTCGGCCGACTGTGGTGGGTGGGACCACGGGCTCCCCTTCGGTAGCACCATTGCCACCAAACGCATTCGACTCGTTTTGTTCAATATTGGATTTTGATAAATGATGCCCGAACCGGACAGGAACGATCACAAATAATAATCGTATCGATAGACACACATCCGACGTTCGTTAATTTGACTGTCACTCGACACGCGAACCACGGACCGGAGTGGAATAGTGCGTGGGGATTCCTATGGGTTCCCCGTGGGTCGATTCGTTACCATTACACAGCCATACGCAAACAGTTTCGTTGAAAGGAAGCAAGCGAAAGGACTCGGTCCTTCGTCTATTGTGTAGGTTTTTACCATATCCCCGGGTATCGTGGTGTTGTAGGTGAGAAAATGAGGCTCTCCCTTACCTGAACATGCGGGAGCAGAAGGAACCTTTCCCGAAGGTACACAGTCGCACAGGACATGTAAGCAACAACATACGCGGGAGGTAGCCCATAATGGAAATGTGAGTGAATGATTACCTTTTATCCCTTTTTTGTGGCAGTGCGTTCCGTTGACGACAGACCTCAAGCCCGTCCAACGATTCGTTCGGCGTGTCCAATCAGGTGCTATCAATCATACACACGGTCTCCGAAGGGCAGTAACACAGCGCACACGGCAGTAACAGCAGCACCACCGCAAAAGGTCACACCTTCCCAGGATCGGGAAAATGCCGGCCAACGATATGGTGTGAGGATTCCCACGCTATCAATCAAGAAGGTGGCGCTACTGTTGTTAACCTCTGGAACGCACTGAATGTTTTCTCCGGGCGTGCGTACCATTGTTTGCAACATATTGACCTCTTTGTGCCTGGCAAGTGATGGCCCCTGTTATCGAGTATTCGGGTGGGCGATTGTAACATGCCACGCGGCTGTGTTCGTTTGTTCCTGTGCAGGATAACCGCTTTGGGTGGTAAATGGACACAAATAAGCACCCTGTCGATGGTACGGTGTTCGATAAGAACGTCCGTTCGATCCCGGCGTGTAAGGGTGAAAGGAAAGCAAAACTATTCAACACGCACATATTCTTCAACGGCACTTGAAAAGAGCTTCTGGAAAAAGTTTCTCATCCCCATCCAGACGGAAAACCCAGAACGGACGGGGCCATTCGAAGACGGAATTTATGAATCATTTATCACTTTATCAGTTTGACGCGCGTTGGGCAAGTTTCGTTGTTTTTCTCATCTGCTTTCTGACCGATACTACGCTACTTACACACTGCACAATACATAATTTATGTTCTCAATGCTTTACCGAACCACCAAAGCGACCGGCTAATGGAGGCGCCTGGTACCCGGTAAGAATTTTACTACAGCGAACCATCGGATGGACGGAACAACAGGAAGCAAAGCAGAAAGAAGTCTGCTTAGAGCAGATGGAGTAGATGGACGGACGCTCGGGTGAACGGCACAGTGTGTAAACAGTTAATCTCTTTGAACAGCTTTTCTTGTGAGACAGACAGAAGTGTACGGAGGGCACAATGGGATGGACAATTGATACAAAGGAACAAAGCAAAAGTGTGGAATGTAAATGTATCGTTTTGCCACTTCCGGAATGCATCAGTTAACCCTCTTTCGGAAAGGATTTTGTGATTGATACTGACAAATATCCCGTCAGCGTTCGTAAATCTTTGTAATGCGTTCGGCAACTGCTCAATAATTTGGATCGCTGAGATGCTCATTGAAAGCTGCTGTCAGGATAATTTATTGGAATGGGATAAATATTTCAACTGCACAGTTTTTAGAAATGATATTGTTTTAAGCAATACAAAAATAGTATGTCACTTGACGATTTGATGATTTAGTTTGAAGGTTCAAGACAAAATTCTTCAGGTTCAGGAAATTGATTTAGGTATCAGTTTAGGGGCGGCCCGGTGGTATATTCGATAGCGGCGCCGGTCTTCACACGGCAGGACCGGGGTTCGAATCCCGGCGAACCGCCTCCCCGTACACAGGACTGACTATCCAGCTACGGGTAAAATCTAAGTCACAGAGAGCAAGCAATAGCAGGCCAAGACCTCACGAGGTTGTAGTGCCAAGGAAGAAGAAGAAGATCAGTTTCCTCAGTAAATGTAACTTTGTGTGATAAGTTTTACAAAAATCTATTCAATAGAATAGATTAAATGACTGGAACGATTTTTGATTTAAACCAAGATTCCTTCTTTCATCGTCCATTGAGTCGCAACTGCATATTGCATTCTATTCTCAAGTACTTAAAACAAGCATTAAATCACGTCGCCCTATCATGACCATTTTAAAGTGTTTTGGAGTGTTTTCAAAAAGGGGAAAATTATACGCAAAACTATTTCGATGCATTCAACGTGTGAGTAAAACTCTCCACCGTCGCCTGCCTTATACCGGGAATCCCAACGAATAGCGGATCATTAGTTTGGCAGGAAGGAAGAGGGCATTCGGTACGGGGTGATCTGCTGCAGTACTCTCCGTCGCCCAGCCCCAAATTCAAAGCCGCCTCCTGGTGGTGGTTTGCCGGCCGAAAATAGCTACGCTTGCATCCGTCCCAAGGAGGTGCTATCCAACGTTTCCTGCCGACCGCAGCATTTCAATCCGATCTCCGGTGCGCTGGCCCGAGGGGTTCTGTCCCGTTCATTACTGTGCTTTGGTGGCCGTGATTTATGAGGTGTCCAACAGTTTATTTCCATTTAATGTCCTTAATGGCTTTCTGAAGGGTCGTTATAAATGTATGTATGTTTTATTGTGCACATCCGGAATGCTGATCACTGAGCGATGGCAATGGCGCTGGTCCATGGGAAGTTGCCCCGGAGAAGAAGTTCACATTTTCATGCCCACCCCACCCGTGTTGGCTGCTCGTGATTCCGTTGGTACCGTTTCCGCTAAGGGTATGCGATGAATGTCCTGTGAAACATATTTCTCAGACGTCGCCATCCGAATGCTCTCAGCCAGTTGGGTTTGTTGGTCGGTCGAGAAGGGCAACACGAATGTGCGGAGATCCTTTTCATCTTGCCCGTGTCCGTGTGGTCCAACTTCGGCAGCCATAATATTTATGACATTTGGGACGTATTTCTTTCTCGCCCAGTTCCTCGGTGTGTCTCGTGTGTCGAGAAGGTTTCTTTTTTGAAGCATCTCGTTTTGTCCTTCATTGACGGCAAAGTCGACGTTTCCGTGTCGGAGTTTTGTCACCAAACGTCTCCCGAAGCAGCAGACGAGGTAGGGAGTGGTGCACGTTGGCAGAATATCATAATGGGTTCGCAAAAGTTCAGCTAGCTGCCCTGCAAAAAACCCGCGTCCGGTCCGGGGGCCATTCTTTATTTATGTGTTATTATTTGGCAACCAGAATAAATTCCTTCGAGGGCTTTAAAAACGGTCGATTTATGATGGCGACCTGCCCTACGCTTGAAGGCAGTCGGGTGGGGCGGGCCAGTCCACGACAGTCCACTGTAGACGGGATGTTGGCTGGCTGTAAACAGGGTTCACCCGTCCACCAGGACAAACCCCTTTTTGCAACCGATTGTCCCGTGCAATCGAAACTTTGGGACGACAATTTGCCACAATTGTCCTTCTATTTAAGAAAATGGGGCAGTTTTCCACGGTTTGCTACGGTCCAGTAAGGGAAGCAACCTTTTCCATGCACGGAGCCGTACACATGCCATGGGGGGAAAAGACGAGTGATAGGGAACTCGCTGATGGAGCGGAGAGTTTTAAATGAGTTTTCGTGGAAAACAAAAGTTAACCTAGATTTGGCTCATAAATTATCGATTGTCGTCTGCCAAATGGACCGTTGGCATGTACACACACAAATACACACTGTCGTACAAAAAGGGACATCACAGACAGGCAAAGCTCAAGTCATGGAACTGTGGATGGCAGTCAAACCCTGTTCCGTCACCGAGTTTTCGAAGGGGTTTGTTTGTGTTCTAAAAGTCAAGCTAGCCATCCCGCCCTAGCATTGGTTTGGGAACTGATGGAGCTGATTACTCCTCATTCCACGGCAACCAAGCGTTGGAGCAACATGTCACGCCCACGGACTCACTTGATGGATTATTGAGTCTTTATGAGTTTTCTCGAGGACTTCATGCTACTACACACATCCGCACCGTGCTGCTCAGAGGGAATGGTCATGGTTTGCGTGATAGTTGGTTTAGATTAATTTACATTTTCTTTCGCCCTTCTCGTGCCGAGGGCTGTGGAAAATGTGTGTGCGTGTGTGTTTGTGTGTGTGTAGCCATATCCCTCCACAACCAAAAGCGAAACGACTGCTGCCGTACTTCGAGGCACGCATTTTATTGCTTTGTTTTGCGAGCAGTGGCTAAAGAAATGGACTTCTCCGAGAGTGTGTGTTTGTGTGTTCATAGTTTCTAAATGGCAGGAAAGGAAAAATAACACCGTACAGTCGAAAATCCAATTTTCCAACCCCCTTCATCGGAACCCCCGTACCATACCATACCGCTTTCTGTTGCTCCTTTGAGGTGTGCAATTTTCACAAAACAATTCAAATGAATGTCTTCGAAACGATTCGCCAAGCATTCCAACCCTTTGCTCCGGGTGGCTGACGATTGGCTTGTAAAACGCAATTGAAGGTGGCATTTAGTGTGCGTTTGCTGTGACTGTGATTGTTGGCAGCCGCACGAAACCCCGTGTGTTGTACCGTAGACACAGTTCGGGTGCGCAGTAAAAAAGTGGTCGTCGCTACCGGAGGAATGTACAACGACGATTGCTGTGTGCACCATTGCATCAGTGCATCATTGGCTTTGGGTTGGTTACATTCGGAGAACGGAGCACGGTGTGTAGCTCCTGTCAGGATTGAGAATAATTGCAAATAATAACCCCTTTACATGCGGTAACGGTTCCCCGAAAGTTGCCCGAAGCTTAGAATGCTAACCACAGGTGTGGTGAGGTATTGTTGAGTTGCGTTTGGCCTGTCCGGAAATGGCAAATATCGTTCGTTTGTGTCCGTAATTCACCGGCCTCGTACCCTCGTGTGGTTGTAACATTCTTTGCGTGCGAAAGGAATTGTTGCTTTCACAATTCTGGAATGCACCAGCAGCTTGAAAGGCAAAGGCCGAGAGGTCCTGGACGTACCTTTGGATCAATATACAAGGCACAGCGCAATTATAGGTATCCCTTTGAAGTTTTGTAAAGGGATCCAACGAAATGCGTTATTAAAATTTGAACCCTGTTGTGTTGGGGCATTCGGAACGTATGCTTGGCTGTGAGTTCTACCCTATTGGTAGCTATTTGAGGGAAAACAGAGAAATGCTGTTGTAATTTTAATTACTATTCTTCTACATTCTGGCTGCTTCTTGAGGTAAGATCTAGTGACGTTTATATGACTTTTAAAGGACATAGAATACCTAATTTGCCAATCGTATTGCATACATCTAGGAGTTTTTACCCATCTCGAGTAGTAAACCTCTAGAGTTAATCATTCGGAAAGCATAATTGGGTAAAAAACAGATGTATTATTCTATGACGTGCTACGGATAGTTGATTGTGTGAAACAAATTGTTATACATGAAGGCAATTCATTACGTGTACTGCTCGGTATGAAAGTGCCGCAAACTATGCAATCCGCATGTCATTAATATGCACATGACATTATACTGAATATTTTTATCACGACTCTGCTTATTAATTAGTAGAGGATCTGCATACATTGGTCATATGCGATGTTCTATGGCATTAAAGTTTTGTATTAAGTTCATGTGTATACCATAAAACAATCAAGAAACTACGAAACTATTCATCCTTAAATTATTATAACGATTCCAAAGAACTCATCCAGAGTGCATTCCGATCGAATCGATTTGCTTCAACTACATAGCCTCCGTAAGTAATTATTTGAACGATCTCAACGGATTTTCGGATTACTTCCGATACACGGGTACCTTAATGGCAGTCCAGTGCCCGCATATCGCACAACTCGAACGTTCAAATTAGCAGTATTTCCCATTTTCCTTTTCCCCATCGGCATTATGGGAACAATAATTGTATCCCGCTCGTTGTACCGATTGACGTCCAGGCAACACAATACGAGCCCGGAATATCATCGTCCAACAGTGGCCCGATTTCGATTATGCGTCCGCTTCCAATTTCTCAAGAAGCGGCCCATGCTGTCGATCATTTGCAATTATTACAATCTTCCCAGCAGCCACCATTCGATGATGATTTAAGTCGGTCCGGGCTTGGGGGAGTTTTGCTGGCACGGTGCCTAACGCACGCCAAGTACGATGACAGGCTGACCTTTAGACTGGCCATTAGCCGAGATTGCAACATCTTACACGCCTCGGCTCATCGTTCATAACAATTGATTTTCCCCGCCCGCCATTCCCCTAGCGCCATAGTCATCATCTTGGCAGATCACGCATGAATCAACGGTTCACTCAATCGCGTCGAAATTGTACCAAGTTCGCACAATCTTCCGGTAAACTAATTCGTTGCCGCTTCGGAACGCCCTCGAGGCGGTCGGCTGCCAATCCAATCTCCAGCAAATGGAATGAACGCTAGCGCTACCGAAAGTAGCCATATTGTGTGTGGCGGTTGTTTGCTGGCTTGGTTGGGTCTATCCCGTCCCATCAATCCCGTCCGTCGGTCGTCCTCTGCTGCTCGTCGCTCGTCTGCCAGAGCGAGGTCGGGGTGGTTTTGTGGTAGATTCAGGCGCATCCGGTTCAAAGATTATCGCAGAAACCATAATTTCATAAACTACTGATTCGACACAAAAGGGGCCGAAGCGAAATACTTTCAGTTCGGTGGGAAAAATATATCTCCCGGCTGTGTGTGTGTGTATGTGAGTGCTTCCGGAGCTTGCCACGCGCGCACTCGTTACTCTACGGCCCTCTGCTGACTGCTGACTTGCAACTGAGCCCAATTCCCTCCGGTGGGATGCTCATCATCCGTTTTGTACCTAACGAGCTAGGTCTTGCCATCGGAATCAACTTGTTGGTGGTGAGTGGTGTAGGCTGGCTGGAGCTCCCTGGCGCCCTCTACCGGGATCTTTCCGCATCGGGCATCAGGACCACGGGGAAACGGATCTGCTTCGCTTCTGTACGGATCATACAAGCTGGGCGTGCTTGTGCGATGTAATCGAGCTGCTCCGGGGGGATGAGTATGTGTGCCTGCACACCAACCAGCTGCATGTCTGTGTGTGTGTGTGTGTAGTATGGTGGAGCAACCAGCCGTGAAATATTATTTAGATCGTGCATATTTACTTATTCACGTTTTCCATTCCGGTGCCGTTGTTGGAATGCCTTGGTCAATGGATATGTGTCGCTGGTCACATGTGTGTGTGTTTGTGTGTATGTGTAAACATCTGAATGGCCCTCATACACCCGAGAGATGATGATGAAGAACGAACGAACGGCTCACGTATCACGTATGGCAACAGAATTCATCCACCTGAAGGAAATAATGCTCACACCACCGTCTAGCGCTAGCACGGACCGAAGTTACGGTCTCAGGCGCAAAAGCATTATTTGCATACACACATACGACGAAGACGAAGGCACTTTGGTGGCATTCTTTGGGGCCACCGAAAGACAGTAGTGGGCTTCCAGCTGAGCGACGGACAGTAGCAGCAGTCGGCAAGACGTTCCCCCCGGGTTGCCAAAGGTATGCAAACCTTGCGCCTCGAAGCAAACAGTGGACGTGGCAGCCGTGTTTGTGGGCAGATTCGTGCCTGTGCAGACAGAACAGTGTCTGTGCCCGTTCGGCATGACATGGCGCTTCACGTGACTTCATCAAAATGTGTGAGTGGCCGAGGCGGTACCCAATCCTTCAACTTGCGTGCCCCGGCACACCCTCGACAGAGTGAGGGGGCCGAACTGGCCCAAGCAATTGCCCGGAAGGAAAAGGAAACAGGAACAGGAAGTTGAAGCATATTAGTTCGCTGTTGTGGCTGTGTTTGTGTCCCTTTTGTGGCGCTCAATTGGATGGAAACCGAGAAAGAAGGATGCAAAAAGTCGGAAACAAAAACTCGCCGTACGGTTACTTACACCGGAAGAATGTGAATTGATCCGGAGGAACTTACCGGACAACAGTGTTGATGGTGGCGAGCCTTGAAGTTGAACGCTTTCGAACAGTTCCGTTTTTCGCCTTGAAGATACGTATTTGCTTTGTTTATTACTGATTCTTATTGGCCGGTCAGGCACGGTTTGGGAATTAGTGGTACCTCTGTAACTTATATTTACCGAGAAGGGTTCCTGGGCCATCATTTCTGTAGATGGGTAGGATTTGCGGTTTCGTATCACTTCATTTCATGTTGCGTTGGTTGTTGGCAGGTGCAAATCCTAGGTTCTGAACATCCGGACATCGGAGGACACACGACACAAGCGCACGCAAGTCGTTATATCGGTATTGCAGTATTCGGAGCAGAGTGTCCGATGCTTGACCCAATAATGGTTTTACATAAAGGACAGTGTCGTAACATGTGTCGTGATATAAAAATAAATGAATATCGTTTCACCAGAATATGAAACACACTTTCGCTAACCATAACCTTTCATATTTTCTCTTTCTCTATCTCTCTCTTCCCTACTAACACGCTGCGCTAACCAATGTCAACGCGCTATAACTTAATCTACACATGCACGGCACATTCGACCACAAAAATTCGGTTCGTCGTAAAATTCGGTTCGATAGCCGGCCGTCTCCATGTTATGGCGACAAACGGCGACCCTTCGATGATCTCTCCTCCGTCTTCCATTTCGAACGGCCCCGAGCCTCAACTGCCACCATTACCACCACCATTAAGATCAACCCAAGTGCTGCAACCACTGTCCGTGTATCCAGGTTGGTTTGTTTGTCCTCCCGAGCGTCACGACTATTTTGATTCGAGCACGCTTTTACTTTTCGAACGCCGTACATCGTTTCTAGTGCTCGCTTTGTTTCTTCTGTTCTGCATGACACGTTTGACACTTATCAATGTTTAGTTTTACCGTGCTTTCAATATGTGTTGCTGTCGGTGATTTCGGTTTCACTTTATTTGCCTGTTTCGTTTGACGTAAGTAATCGTTACACACTCCTGTTCATGTTCAACCCTTGTCACGATACCCATACTAATCAAACATTTATTATCTTTGCCCCCTCCCGCCGCCAACTTTCATGTCTTTTCGTTGGACACTAAATGAACGAAAATAAAAACATGATGTCGTCGACGAATGTCACACGGGCGCGCGACAGTGTCAACATTGGGCCAGGAAGGAACGTATGATTATGTCTTTAGTGGGCCCCTGGATTCACAGGCCCTGTCATCAACGCTCAAGCTGACCTCACCTCCAGTTCGAGTACGCCCGGACGGTAAGTAAAGCAAATGGCCGCTCGTTATCGGCCATCGATAACGAGCAAACGAGAAATGCCCGATTCATTCCTATCGCATATCACACCGCTTCCTTCAATCGATTATTTATCTTCTTGCTCGCGTCGGTTCCTGTTCAGCCGCTCCGTTGAGTACAAATAGTCCTTTAGTGATCCATGTGACATGTGTGTGTGTCTGTGTGTTTGGAGTTGATTTGTTCAATCTAATTGAAGCTCACCGGACAGGGGACGATGAAGCTTCCCTCTTTATCAGGCTAGAATCTAATCTCACATTCCACTGGTCCTGCTCCTGGTTAAAGTCTATCGAATTGAAATTTATTATGGTTCAACCATAGCATGCTTCTTGGACTTGAAGAGTGGCAAAGAATCAATCCTACTCTACCCAGGTTCATTGGTCAAGGTAAAAGATTATCCTCAACTTAACTATTTCCTTTCTATTCACTGCTCGTATGTTCAGTGAGGAATTGAATCTCCTTAGAAAACAGTCGGACATCTTCATGATATCTCCCTTTACTTTACAATCACCGTTCCTTTCTTGAAGGGAATCGAAGTTGTGCTAGTTGAAAACTTCCACGAAATCCAGAAGAAGAGGTCAAAAAGGTGCCAGAGCACATATGTGCGCTACTATATGTCTTGGGCTAAAATCGATTCCATCGAACGAGTTAAATACGTCCAGAATTGGAAACCAGCCGGCCGTATGTAATAAAGACCATCGGCAGGTCTGCTTAATTCTATCATTTTCCCCTTTGCACATGATGATGCTCGTACAACCGACTGGGCCGAAAGTGGCCCATAGAAAGGGAAAAAGTCGAAAAAGTTCCGATCGATGCTGCTCGAACGAAGCGACCGGAGCAACCGAGAGACCCAGGGAGCGGCCGAAGTATGTTGCTCACTGAATATTTCATTGTCGGACGCTGGCAGTCCGTTAACTAATTTAAATTAAAATTCTCTTCCCGGGTCAGGTTCCTTCCGGATGGCTACCCCGTCTTCGGACGACCCTTTTGCGTTCCCCTTTTCGGGTCGCGTACCTTCAAAAGAAGCTTAGGTTAGGCGATGCGAGAATTGGAAGTGTAAAGTTCCAAGAAATCGGCAGCATCGGATCGGTGACGGTAAGAATGGGTAAGAAGCTTTCCGGCATCGCTTCATGCGGTGGTAATCGGATCGAATGTGCAGATTGATTAGAGCCTTCGCATTGAACCTTTGATGGGAAATGAAACTTGCAAGGCACCGACACCCCGTCCTTCGCTCCCGTTTCCCGTTGGAGCGGATGTAGCCCAGTGTCGCTGGGACGCCGGGAAAGCAGGGGAATACATTTCTTCACTCATCAAAGGACGGAAGAGAACGGTGGGCATCGCTTGATCGGGAAGACTTATACAGGAATGGAATCGAATTCGTGGGAATTGACACCATCACCAATGGCAATTCGATTCGAATTGATTCGAAGAAGATACATCGAACGGAAATAGAACTTTGGACCGAGGATGAGAAAACTCGGAAATGAACCACACTCCGTTCAAGCATTGTATGTGTCCGGTTTTTTCTTGGTGTGTGTGTGTGTGTGTGTGTTGTGTGTGAGCTGTAAAGGTACTACCGAAGGGTGGTCCTTACCCAGGTACCAGGTAACAAGAACTGAAGCATTAAAAAAATGACACATCCAGATTCATGGGCATGGGAGCATGGGAGCGAACCGTTCTAGAAGTTGATTTTCCATTAATATTATACGTCCGGCACAATTCGAACCCGGTGCCCGGTACGGGTCACCTGCGCCCGCTCTACATGGGCGTCGTAACACGGCCCATTGATTTGATGGTGAAAGGTATTTCTGCAACATTATCATTTCGATACAATTTCCTTGATGCGATAATTGAACCGTAAGCGTACCGTCTTTAGCAGGTACGAGATTCTAGTTTGTATTTGGTAAACGCCTCTAGCAAAAAGGAAAGGAATATGCTTTAAAGCGAGCGTTGTGCGGATTGCATACTTTTAGGCGTATTTGATAGATTCAGTGAATGGAATTCATAATCGAAAACGGTTCAACGATTCACGACGCCAGGCTTAGAATAACAACCGACGGATTCTTGACGCGCGCTTGACCTATTTTAAAATATTCAGTTTCAAAAGCCTTGCAAAAGCACACAATACATTAACAAACATTGAAGTAAATTGAAACGTCTTCACCGGGTGATTAGGAAAAGGTCCATCTCTTATCGCATTCGATTTTATTGTTACGACCGCAACGGCGTCAACAACTTTACGAGTTGTGTGCGCGTTCGTTCACTTTTATCGTTCATCGTTACTCGCTGTTCCTTCCGATATCTTCGTCCACCAAAACGCGGGGAAGGGATCATTTACAGGACGGCGTTTTTTTTGGCCGTTTGCTTGCCTTTTATTCCACGCTGCTTCTTTTGTTTTCATTTTAATCCTAAGCTTCATACTGACCTCGGCGAAACATCCCCGTTTTCCATTCCTCAAGGTTAGAAAGAACCGTTTTATTTTTATATCGCAAACCATTATAAAATGTCCGATCCTTCCCGGCTATCCTTCCCGAACCCACCTGGACAAGGGGATTACAGGGCTCCCTTGTCCAACACCACCACCATAAATGCTACATTCAAACGCGCACAGCACTGGATACCATTAGTCTAACCATCATCTAACCTGATACCTAAAAGTGTATCTTCCTTTCCGCCATGCCGGCCCACCAGTCTACCGGTCCCAGTCGATCGATTCGCAACGGAGCAGTGGCGTAGACGATGGGCGTTCGTCAACCGGGACGCGTCATTCGCCCGGCAGTGGACTTAAGCGGCCAAGGTACATAGGAGACGGCACCGGTTCTCTCGGCTCACGGCATTTTCTTTTCCATTTTTGGGTGGGCTTCCAATTTTCCAATCATTTTTCATCCAATCATAAACCAACCGCTTTTGGTCAGTATGAAACGTCCACATCACTGTCCAGGTGCTGTCAAAAATTGACCAAACCAATACTAAGCATTATTTTGACAGTTCGAAAGACAGCGATGATGACAGTACGGTTTCATATTTACACACAAAGCAACCATCACAACCTTTTCCGTTGGGAAATCGTCTATTAAACGTGTCCAAAACTCTTGACCACACTCACCTTCAGCATCTCGATCATCTTACATGGGACATCGAAGGAAATGTTTCGTGCAAATATGTGCTCTGCTCACAAACAACAGCCACAAAATTTAATACCAAAAATGAAACCTAAAAAACAAAAAGAGATCACGTTCTCTGTCCCACGATTTGGCTACACTCTTTAGCGTTTTCGGCCAACCAGGAACACACAGAGAAAAACAAAACACGTTCGAAGGACCTTTTCAGCCTCACCAATAACCTATATATCTCATCGTTCGCATCGCATTCGATGACACACTCGTTGCCACACTGGTAGGGCGTAGGAGGGGGGCAGGGAGGGCGTTTGGGGTTAGGACGCGCGCCGCCTAACCGTTATTGTTCAAAATTTTTGGCCCGTTATGTTTTTTAGCATTGTTTTTCTTGCTTTTTTCTGTCACCGAACCGAGTTCCGTTCATCTTTTATCATCCATCGACATCTATTTCGTGTCATCGGTTGGTGCAAAAAGGGGAGGCGCCCTCCGTTTGTCTGTGTGTGTGTGTCACTTGACCGTCATTTTGTCATCGTTCTGTTCAGCCGTTGTTTTGGGTATTTTTTGTTTGGCTTTTCGTTGTTTTCCGTTCTCTCCATCGCCTCCATTTTTATTGCCGTCGTGTCACGCCATTCGTTCGCTCACATGATACATCATACTGTTTCATCGCCCTGTTCGCTAGAAGCCTCTCACCGAGTAGGTTGTGTATGTGTTTCAGTTGTGTTTTCATCTGTTCCCTTTTCATCTGGGAGCACTCGTGTGCTCTTGGGTCAAGTTTAGTTTTAGGCAACAAATCTGTTCTGTTGTTTTCCTTTTAATATGTGTCGTTCATCTTTCTTTCCTGCTCACACTCTGTTTCTTCTGACTAGCGAAGTTGCACTCTGTCCTCCAAGTTGCTCTACCGATTTTGCTCCTGTCTTCTCTTCTGTCTGCGCTCTATGTTACATTATCTTACTATTTTCCACACCTCTTCACATCTATCCCTTTTCCTGTCTTGCGTTGTATGTTGTTGTTAGTTAACTTTTCTGTTTACTATTACTGTGCTGTGTTACTGTTTTTTTCTGTACATGGATGTTTCTTTACCCTTCTCTAACACACTGTTGATATATGCCATATACAATCGTTTTGTTTTATGTTTTGCTAGGGCAAAATGTGAATGATAAGCAGAAGAAGAATATCTTTTTGTATGAATATGGTTTTCCAACTTGCACGTTACCATAACACGTTCATGTACATTCAAAGATAAAAACTGTGTATCTAATAGACAACAAAATCTTACTACGATGTTGCGCAACAATATCGGACTATATGGGATTCAGTGCGATAGGACGAAATCTAAAAGTAAATGCAAATAAAAATAATTAAATTCGTCCGTACACCGGCGCTCCCGTGAGCCAATTTCCAATCGGAACCAGCTTTAAGCTCGATAATCACGAAAAACCATCCCGCCGTCCCCGGGAACGTGGCTTTGCCGAACGCAACAACAAAAAAAACTTGCTAACGGGAACAACATTTCGATTTCATTTCCCAGTCACGTCATCGGCAAGTTTCATCTATCTTACCTTTTTGCGTTACGTTCGGTTTTTTTTTTGCTACTCTCGTTGCTCGCTGTGTTCACTCATCCATTTCCACCTTCGTCTAAGCACGTTTTGCTAGCAGAGTTTCCCGGGAACGGAAATCGATTACATCCTCTCATCCCAAAACCCAGCCGGCGAGAGGTTAGTTGTGGGCACCTCGGAGCGGAAAAAATGTATGCATTTTTTTATGTTTTCATTAATGAAACGTCCAACGTGGCCTGAGACACGAGCTCGCTCGATGCTACGGTGTGCGAGCTACATTTTTCGTTGATTGGTTTTGCCGTTTTACGAAATTGACAAACATTTGCAAACTGGCCAGCAAGTACTGCAGTGCTTCGGGGAAGACTACTCCGTGTTCTTGCGTTCTCGAAAATCGAACCAATGCGGTCGATCGCCTTACGGAGGGCACTGTAGTAGTCACTTGAAATCGCCGACAAATCGATAACCATAAAACTCAGAAACAAAGCTTCCTTGTGTCGTCCAGCACCCGGACGGTCAACGGTTTGGAGGTCCTTAGAGGCTGGTGGAGAGCCTACGAGAGTGGTTCAAGATTAAGAGGACTTTGGATCAGTCGTTTGTGTTTTGTTGAGAATGGATGTACGTTTGATTGGACATTCGTGGTATGATTAACAGAGCGAGATGTTTTAAATCCCAAGTAAATAGACGCAAGCTGCTTGCTGCTGGTTGAAGTTGTAATTGTTATTTTCAAGATGTACAAAACGTTACCAGAAATTGCAACTTTTAGCTTGAACTTTAAAATGAGGAATTTTTTGCACAACAGTTTCCAATTTGTAATACTCAGAATTGGAAATTCTTTCATGAAGACTTGCTGTACTATGGAAGTCCATCTCTAGCTTTCAAAATCTCCTTGAAAATAAATTCTTTTTCCTAGAAACAACCTCACCGCTCAGCAAAGGAAAACTTTCCCTAAAGCCAGCACTGCAGTAACGGGATAAAACAAAATAGCAAAATCATTAAAAACAAAACTGCAAAACCACAGAAATGTTAAGTCTTAAAATCCTTCCTTCCCAATGCACAGTTCTTCATCGGAATGCCTGAAGCAGACTCGTTTTTTCTTTCTTTCCTTCTCGAAAAAAGCACCCACTGAAACAGTAAGCTTTCGGCATTAACTTTTGCTCTCTCCTCCTCCTTTTCTCGTCAGCTCCAAATGCACTTTTCGACGCATTGGCTTTTGTTTCGGTTAATTCTTTATCCCTGCTCGGTACGGTGATGCGCGGGGAAACAATGCCACCCCAAAAAAGTAGCAATAAGCCATGGTTCATTGCACAAAAATAAAATTACTCAGAATGTTCGGTTAAAGTAACCCGTATTTGTGGTCATTCTCCGGGCTTAAGAGCGGTGCAAGGCAATGACGACAGAGGGTGGCACGGAAGGAAGGTTTATTATACGGAGAATTGAAAGTTAAACGAACAGCGCCCGGGTAGAAAAGGCGTATATCATGGCGATTGAAAAATTAATGAAATTAAATCCAACTCAACCGACCCCGATTCCGACACCACCGTGGTGGTCGCGTTTGTGGAGGAATCACGACTTGCGACGTCGAGAGAGAGAGAGAGAAGGAGAGCGATTGGGTAAGGTTAAATTGAACCGATGCTTTTGGCTGGACACAGCAGTGCAATGCTGGGTCCCATATGCATCTCGTTATTGCCATGCATTGGAGATTCTGGACATTCTTTAAGAGCCTAGAGCTTGTGCTACTGAAAGCTACCCTCACTCGAGTAGATGTGCCTTTTTTGGGGCGTTCTCCTCTCTAGTCGACGAACAATTTCAATTGTATTTGTGTGAGGTGCACACACACGCACCCGGAGTTCCCCTGAGGTTGTGTTGGGGTATTTTGTGGTCAAATTCATACCGAGCAACTCTCGATTCCTGTGCCATTTCTGTTGCCTGACGCTGACCTAAGCCAGTACGGGCTAAAGTATCCCTTAAAATGCAAATGTGCGTACACCGAGAAACAACCACTGACTGTACTAGTGGCGGCGAGTTCCCAGTAGTACACCACGACTTCACCAAAGCAAGAATTCAATTCCGAGAGTAAAGGAGCGCCCTAGTGGGGTAGTTTATTTTTTTACTTTATTTGGACATGGAAACCGTTGGATCAGACATTCAGATCCGGTCTGGAGTACGATCCGAGTCGGAAGTCATGAATTAAACCTGATGCAAGATTCATACGCCCGCTAGGTAGCGAAGTGCATCATGCAAATGGAATTCTTCAGCGCACCGCCGGTTGGATTTGTTGCTTTTGGCTAGTTCCGGCAACAGGGAACGGGGCAAGCACATAGAATTAGAACGCAATCAACATACATCGTGCTCGTGCGGAAGTTACCGTCGAGAAGGGAAACGGCGATCCCCCTACCATTGGGTTTGGGATGCCACTTACCCCGAAAACCTTGGTCCATTAAGATGAAGGTAAGATGTACTACTCCTGCTGATGGAAACCGTTTGTCCGGTGGTTTTCGGTGGTAATGGATAAAGTCATCCTTTTTACGGATAGATGTCTGGGTAGTGCGACGATGATGAGAATTAAGGGGATGTAGGAGTGTGTGTGTGTGTGTGTGTGTGTGGAAAATTTCTGAAGGATCACTTTCGGCGAATGGTGCTGTTGAATTCATACTATCGCATGGAGTTGTACGGACGCATCGAGCACTCAAGTATGATTAGTTGAGTAGTGTGGCGCGCCGAAGGAAGGCAGGAAATTAAGCAGTTTGTTTTCAAATCTTCCTGGCCAGCACACCGTTTCTCACACGTCTCGGACCATCATTATCTCCATCGAGAGATGAAGCCGGAGATAGTTCCTGAAGCTGATGTGTAGTGCTCTAATTCCCTAATGAAAGCTCACGCGAACGCAGTCTCGGTCGAGTGTTGATATCTCATTTGGAAATGATCTTCCAAAGCCACTACACAAACCATTCGAAAGTTAAACAATGTCCCCCATTTACTCAACACAACCACACGATTTCATTAACGTTAATTTAAAACGCAGCCTGGCTGTGCGTGTGTATGTGTGGAGATATCCGGATGTCTAAAATTCGGACTCAAACTCAAACACTTTTGTAGAAACAATTTCATTCCCGGTTAGGAGATTGTCTGCGTTCATTAACACAATGCGAAACGCTCGGTATGAACCCAATTCCAAAAACCACAGTGCTGGACACCTTCATTGTGGTGGTCGTTGCGCCAGTAATCCAACCGACGACGACGACAACGACGACGACAACGACGACGGCAACTCAATCATGCCCAGTGTCAGTTAAAATTTTACCAGAATCCCAGATTCGTAGAAACCCTTTTCCCCGAATGCGGTCTCCAGAATTAACAAGGGAAATAAACTGATTCCGTGTGATGGAGTGAAGCTTGGGTTGTTGGGTTGTGTTGGGACCGTTTGCTCTTCTGCCGACCAACGTCACTGGGAAAGTATTGGCTTACGTCAGAAAAAGTTCACCAAAACCTCGTAAATAGCGCTCCAGTGCAGTTGTGCTTGATGGAGTGTGCCAAAGCCTACTAAAAACTTCATTCCAGCGGCCCAATAAACGTCTTTTTACTTGATTCGGCATACCAAGAGCCAGTTCCAATGTTTGTTGCCCTGGTGCATATGGTGGGCGCGCAATCTCTCACAGGATATTTGCAGGAAATGAGTAGAATTTGAGTTCGGTTCATCACTTCGTCCCGGGCACGTGTGTTGCTGGTACTGCAGCTCAGCTCAGGGTTCGTATTGGGGAGTCAATTTTAAGTGTTCCTGCCATACGATACTGAGATCATGGTCGATTAAGCGAGGCCTCGCCCGTATGTAGGAGATGAAGAAAAAACCTCGATTCGTGATCCGAAGCTCGCATGATGTGGTCCGTTTGATCGAATGATATCAGTTGAGTTGGTTTTAATGGAGCTTTCCCGTTACCTCGGCCGATAGTTTTAATCCATCGCCCGGTGCAGATGCCGACGCGGCCTATCAAACTTTGAACACACGAGAGCCATCGGACATCCCATTTTGGGCCATCGGACATCGAGCTAATGAAAGGATATTGGATTTTTTATCATCTTCGCTCCATTGCACTGCGCACTGTTGACTCTGTAAAGCTGAGATGCGGCTAAGCAACGGCCTGGTTCCCTGAGAGTAGGACAACTTGCGGCTAGGACGTCCTGCCGTGTTCGGACCCAAGTGTCCTGCAGAGCAGCAGCCAAACCGCAGCCAGAGGCGGCACTTGGTTGGACAGCACGGGAGTACGGTGAACATGGACAAATTTTTGGAACATTATGGGAAAATCTGTACGGTCAACATGGCACACGGGATCAAACACAGTACCGAAACGCACACACACACAAACACGGAGAGAGAGAGAGTCTAGTTGGAAGAGTTGACCACACCCAGGACCGCCTTCGTCAGACATCCTGCCGGCAGTTGGTAAACACTGGTTCCCAACTTTCCAACCGAACTCTCACACACTCTCTGTCTCTCTGGCTCTCGTTCAGGTCAGCGGGACCTCATGCTGTTTTGTATGCCGCGTGATGTCACAAGAAGTCATCTGGGTAGTAGCTCGCAGGCCGACATAGTCCGGAGCGGTGGTCAGCAAACTGCAACTCCTCGTACCACCGATGGCCAGCAAGATGGACTTTGATAATTTAATTTTCGGTTAAACTGTTCGTAGCCAAAGCATCGGGCTCGTTCCCATCTGGCACAGTCAGTACACAACGATGCACTATTTTTCTGCACACGTTTGCATCGAACGTGCCAGCACCAGCACGGCCAAAGGGAGACAAAAAAAAGTTTTAAAAATCCTGCACATCATCATCACAGCCACCAGTTCTGTGGAAGTCCATTTTCCTTTCCCCATTGGATATTGGATCCCGTTATCTAAATGCAAATGTAATTGAATTGACCTCAAACTGGACCCCCGGATCCGGCCGCGCAGCTAGACACACACACACAGCCTGGCAGGGAAAAGGACATACCGCACGGGGTTGTTGTGCTGCTACGAGGTAGAAGCGCAGAAAATTAAAGCAAATATTTCTGGCCTCTTCTAGCTTTGGCCGATGGGAGCATCCGTGTGTGGGGGGGGAGGAGACTTGGGAAAATGCAATCAATCTATCGATATTGGGGAAGAGGGATGAAAAAGTTCCACATCACTGTGGCTGCTGCTGGTGGTGGTGGTCACATCTCAAGCTTCTGGAAGGCAATCCGTCTCCGTTTTTGTTGACGTTCCAGAACATGCTTCCAGCCGGACATGTTTAACTTTGATGTTTGTTAATTATGATTGCTGATGGAGAATGAATTCTCTTTTTCTCTATGGCGCATTCGACATTTTGTGGCACAATTTATTACGATACTAAAGTGTGCAAACATCATTTGGTCGGTGCTTGGCGAGCGCTTCAATTGATAGGAATACGCGTATTGCATAACTTTAGGCGACTTTTCACGACCAAGTTGCTGTGGAAGTTTATATTAGCAGTTTATTTACTTGCTTTACCTTGCCAAACATTATTTTGACAGCTTAAAACGTGCGCAAATGTATAGCTTAACCGTATAAGCTGTTCCTTCAACACGTTCGAGGGTGAGTAAAGTTTGGTGTGAGTTGATACTTTTGCCCCACACCGACAAAAACCGAGCCCCCGAAACTCTGCACTAATGCAGTTGGACACGGCGGGCAAACTTTCTTCTGACAGTTTGAAAGATTCCATTTCACTCACCGCACGTGGTGCATATTTGTCGTGTGAAACGAATTCCCCCATCCCTCCGCGGGACACTCCCATCCCCCACCGTGCTGGAGTCCCGTGCTCGGGAGAGTCCTGATGGGAATTGTGGTTCCGGATTTTTATGTTTGTTTGCCCGTGTGACAAACCATTTTCCAGAGAAATCGTAAAAGTGACACTGGGGAGTAAAGAGCCTCCGCTCACCTCCTCTTCCCCGCATTCCCTCCCACCGCTTCACTTGCTTTCATCATCTTCAGCCCGTGAGCACAATGAATCGTGCTTCATTTATCTTGCTTTACAACAAACGAACGTTGCTTCGTCGGTGCGGACACAAGCGGATGAACGAGGGGAACTGCGTTTGCATCTTGTGGTGGAGAGGTGGCAAATTTCGCTCCATTTCATCAATGAACCAAGCCAAACATCCCAAAAGCTTTTGCTTCTTGAACATCTTTCCCCGAGCATCGTTTCTTCAACCAGAAGCAGAAGCAGAACAGTTGAGGGAATGCACGCCATCCATCATTTCACCATTTGTTCCTGCTTTGCTCGCTTGTTTGTTTGTCCCTGTTAGACCGTCCAGCGCGGTGCCGCCTGCACAGTCCTGCTGCTTCGGTGGCGTTTCATTGAAAGCATTTTCGGACCTGCCCGATTCGGGACCGAACCATTTTGCTCGACGCCTGCTGCCTGACATAAATGGGTCTGCGCTGTTGCTGTGGCTTCTGCCCAGCTTCATTTGTATTTTTCAACACTCCACCGCTTTTTTGTTGTTGTTCTAGCTCCGTTCTCTCCACACTCTACGCCGTCGTCCCGCCCGCCAGCACTCGCTTCTTCTATGAATTGCGCTGATTTGATGACAGATGAATATGAAAGTGCATTTTTCGCAACACTCTCGGCGGTCGGTAGAGAAACGTTTCGAGGCACACGAGGGAACTAGGGAGTAAGTGAGTGCTCGAAACATTTTGCGAAACTATTGTGTGCATACAGCTTTTGTTGTTGCTGTGAGGTTGGATTTGCCTGCCTGCTAAAACCCCGAAATGTATTTGCGGTTCTACTACTATCCGGGATTTCTCGAACCGTGTTTTTGGAAAGTAATGAATGTTCGCCCAGCTTCATTTGTATTTTTCAACACTCCACCGCTTTTTTGTTGTTGTTCTAGCTCCGTTCTCTCCACACTCTACGCCGTCGTCCCGCCCGCCAGCACTCGCTTCTTCTATGAATTGCGCTGATTTGATGACAGATGAATATGAAAGTGCATTTTTCGCAACACTCTCGGCGGTCGGTGGAGAAACGTTTCGAGGCACACGAGGGAACTAGGGAGTAAGTGAGTGCTCGAAACATTTTGCGAAACTATTGTGTGCATACAGCTTTTGTTGTTGCTGTGAGGTTGGATTTGCCTGCCTGCTAAAACCCCGAAATGTATTTGCGGTTCTACTACTATCCGGGATTTCTCGAACCGTGTTTTTGGAAAGTAATGAATGTTCCCGGTCCCCTTTTGTGTGTGTTTGGTGCCTGCAGAAGTGATGATGACCGTTGCTTTTATATGCATGACTGCCTTTTATACTCTCTAACAGATTGGTTTTGGATAGTGTTTGGATTACTGTTCCCTGTCGTCAATCTCACGCTCTTTCTCCATCATTCGCTTTATTAGATGCAATTTATTTGGTAATGTTTGTTGTAACTTTGTGTCAGAAAAGCTGTCATAATCGTTGTTATACTCTGCTGACGGTATGCCACATCGCAACATAGCGAGAGTGAAGCTAAAACCGAATAAGATTCATATCGAATTTACAATCGTAACGAATAGCGATCTGTACTAATTATGTTTTTAGTTTATTTAAACCCTTTTATTGCGTTTGTAGTGCGATAAACATTATTCTCGTTTCTTACTCACCTTCTACTTAGTGGGTGATCTTAAATCGCTCTCTTTTCTCATGTTTTTTCCCCCTCTCTATTTCATCCATCAGCCTTCAAAAAGGCGTCACTGAGCTCAAGAGGCATGATAAATTATTTCACCCCAAAAGATCGTCGTTGTGATGGAGAGCAAATGTGTGTGTGTGTGTGTGTGTGTGTTGGTGATTTTCTCATCGCCGGCAGCTATACCACAACTCACTGAAAAGACGCGCCTCGTTCATTCATTGCTTGATTAATGGTTCGCCACTTTCGAGGTGTCTTTTTTCCATCTTTGCTTGCTGCCTTTGCTCTGGCATCGATCCAAGACACCAGTTTCGCGAACGCGCTGCTGCTGGTGTTGAGCGATATCAATTTATGATCGTCATCAGCATCATCCGGAGCGCCCAGCTGGGGACAGAAGGTTGATCTAGTTTTCTTTTTCTCGAAAACGGTTGACAATCGCAAAACCGAAATTTATTTTGAAGAATCCGTTTATTACTCACAATTATTTGCAATATTTTAGATGAATTTCGAAGGAATATAGAAAAATCATTCTACGAAAACCAATTCAACACAAGCTTCGGAGAAAATGTGAAAATTGAGAATGCTTCAAACTAGAAAGGAAATTGATCGGAGAAGACTAATACGGGACAATTTGATGACTTGCACGTTAAGTGGGGAACCAGATAACGAAAGCAGGACTTAAAAATACGTGTGTCTGTATGTAAAGCCGTTTAAATGCTTTCCCCCCCACACGTGAAACATATCAAGTTTCCCCTAGTTCGTGTCTTGCTTTTCATTTCTTTATCGCTCTCTCGCTCGCATTCGTGTTTGCCCGCTGAATCGCTTTTAGTCCTAAGCCAATGGATTATCGTATGAATAGAAATTGACAAATATTCATTTATAAACACACACTCTGGCTCGGTAGACGGCACGGAAAGCATACGAGTTGAGGTGGAAATTTGAAGCTTTTTTCCCCTCCAGAGCATTCCGAAAAGCGTCCTGCTGAGTGGGGTGACCTGACACACGCAAGACTGTAAAGAGACGACTGCGAACTGTTGACGAAAAAAACAGAACCAAAAAGATGGTCCACCATAACCACAACCGAATGGGGGGCGCCATAATAAGTTTGGAAATGGTTGTTTGAGTAAGGTTAGTTGTTCTGGGGATGGAAATGTGGAAACTTTTGTATATCCCCCGTGTTCCGTGCCCTTCGTACGATGCTCTTCCCCTCGTTATGGAGCAAAAAGGGCGAAGGTTCATCAACGGATTTTCCTCGCTCGTACCAGCCACCGACCCGGTTGCATCTTTTCCGGTTCATCATTTACATTTAACCTATCAAAATCCGCTCACAACAGGCGGGCACCAGTTTGTCGTGGTATGGTTGGATTTGCGGGACCCGGTCGCAGTGCAAGCGACGTGGATTAAATTAAACTTTCATGATAAGCTTTTATTGTCAAAAGCCGCGACTGAGAAGGTTTGAGCCATTTTATTCCCTTCGCACTCTTCAGAAACTGTGCAACGTTCTACTTGATTTGCCAGCTCGTCTAGCGGGAAATGGTCTGCTTTTGGGCGGGGGCAGGGTTGTGAAACTTTGCGTTAGAAGCACCAAAACTTGACACTTTAGCTCACATGACACATGGGATAAAGAAAGCACGGAAATAGAAGACACATTTTCACGCCTTGGACAAAGACTTGCGTTATCGCCCTTGTCAACGCGTTTTCCCCCAAGAGAACATGTGTGTCTTGGTGTGCGTGTGGAGGCGAATTATTCTCATCCTTTCGCCATACCGTTACCATGCACGGCTCATTTGTTTTGTTCAACTTTTTTAGCGAACCTCGTCCCTGCACGGAGGTTTCTCCGAAACGCGGTCTAGAAGAGAAATTGCTGGGAAAATTATTAACAAAACTTTTGATTAGCACCACGCTTTCATCGCAGCGCAGCGGAGATGAGTTAGGCAAAGATGACGTTTTGTTTTGTCGAGTTCTGTGAAATCTTTCCATTTGCTTAAGAAGTTACACACGCCCCCTGGTCTGTCCGACTCTCGGGACCACATTTCAACCGCTCGTCACACAACGCTACAATAAGAGCAAACCTTTTTCGCTCCGAGCAAAATTTGTAGATTGATTGCAACTTATCATTTGCAAACACACGAAGCAAATGCTTTACTAAAACGTTTGCTCGCTCGCTAAAAAACGATAACCAAAGGTAGATGGCTACGATCTTTGCCGGGCGGAACATTTTCGGGCAAAAGGCATCGCAGACACAAAGTTTTGTGTGTTTGCCAATGGTACAACATTGGCCACCCTGCCACCCTTTGTTGGGTTACAACATTGAAACCCCTAAAGCCAATAATTCACCCGATTGATGGCTTTGATTTTCGGAAGCCTAGAAAGTTTTCCCTGGTGTTGGTTGCTGTGTATGTCCTTGCAGTCTATTGATTTTGTATTGTGTTTCATTTGAAATTTGCCACAAACCGTAAACTTTCGAAAAATGAGCCCAATAAATGATTTTGTGTAAATTGCATACTTTTAGGCGCGTTTTGATGCAAAGCGTAATGAAGGTTGCTACAATTCAGCAGTTTTTGATTCGTAATGGTTTAAATAAACGATCTTCAGGTTGCTAACACATTTACCACAGTTATGTTCAAATCAAGCTCTAATTAAATCATGTTGCCCTTATCTCGATATTCACCATAAACAAATGCCATTCTCTCATTCAGCCCATTTCTACGTTCTCTCTCTCTCTCTCTCTTCCTCGTAGCACTTTCGAACGGCTTCTTGTGTGTGCAAAGTTAAGCGGTGACACACAACCGGAAGCCATTAATATTTGCTGCTTCATCGCAGAAGCTTACCAAACAATAGTGCGAATCATGCGAACAAACATACGAATGTTAAAAAACGATTAGCGCAATAAAAACCGAAACGAACCCGGTTGCACTTTATAGCAAGAGAGACACACATTTTGCTATTCAAATAACGCACGAAAACACAAAATCGTGATCGTTCGGACATTAGCCGGTGCATTAATCACTCATTCCGGGATTAGCGCTACATCAACATCAAGCATTCGCTTATACCGCATTCCATTCCCGCAAGTGTCGACCGGACGTTCATTGAAAAAAAGGAAGAACATAAAAAAAAGAAAACTGAACACACTCACTCGCACTCTCATGCTAAACCCACGCCGATCTCTGTGAGATAGAAAAGGGTCAATGATACCACGAAAGTAGGTTTAAAACTATTCTTTCGCCAAACGTCGTGAATTGAACCGAATTAGGCAAAACAAAACAAATACAACAAGTTTTCCCGTGCGAAACAGACTCGAAACCCGAAACGAGTGCAAAACACAAAACATTAAAGTTCCTTTACCAAAATAACATCGCGATTCGATTATCGTAAGCAATCGCAAGGAATTTGATTTATTACATATTTTCTTTATCCTAATTTATTTTCACCTAATGTAAAATATTGTTCCTTGTTTCATATTCATATTGATTTTCCTGTTTTTGTACTTAATGTTACCATAAATGAGATATGTTTCGTTTTGAAAACGCTTTTCCTTGCTTTTGATTTTGTGTAAAATATGTTTTTCACTCAGTTTCCGGTTCATGGTTTCGTGCAGAACGCAAAGAGGAGAAGGTTTTCTTTCTGTTTTTTTCCAATCAGTAGCGCAGCATCAAACATCAGTCCGCGTTGTGGAAAATTGATCGTGTAAATTTTCGAACCACACCCACCGTTTGAACCCCGTACCGCGGCCCAGTTTGCAATTGAATCGCCCAATTTAGTTTGTAAACGCTTCTCGGAACTATTATGATAAAATATTAACTCACGTCGGCGTTCGGGGAGTGCATCAATTCGACGCTGCCTACGTAACACTGCTGCTACTGTTGCTGCTGCTGCTGCTGCTGCTGCTGCTGCTGCTGTTGCTACTGCATCTTGCTCTCTCACACACACACTGTTTCGCGTATCTGCACCACCACCACAATGACAAACAAAACTGTCTGAAATAAATTTTAAAAATCACTCCTAACGTATAACTATTCGTCACAAAAATCAAGAAAAACGAACGACGGAAATAGTGAAGTGAAGGGATAAAAAGCGTCACACAAGACGTGAAGTTGATAGGAAGTTGTTTTATGCTTCGAATGCTACACATTTACCACATTCATCGCAATGATCTCTTCTTGTATCGCGTGATTGTCTAATTTTTGGAAAAGTTTTGCCTTTTCTTTCTCTTCTCTCCTTCCCTCTCGTTCTTTTCGTTTTCACATTATAGGAAAAGTATTGCAGCGTTGAATGCTTCCAAACTAACTTTAGTTTCATTTTTCTTTCTTTTAGTTTCTTTTAGTTTCTTCTTGTTCCTATTTTTTACAACCATTACATAGCATTGTATCGTACATACACAAGTTCATCATCTATTCACCAAACATCATCATCCCGTCGTCTTCTACTACTTCATCCGCGCACGGCAAAGTAAACCATCTTTAAGTTTTCATATTCATGTTTCGCCAAACTACTTCTCAAAATGCATAGCTTCGTATCGTTCGGAACAACTTTTCATCCCGTATAGTTTGATGGCCTTTCCATAAATTCGCTTCATTTTCACCACCACCACCACCACCACCACTACCGTTTGGGGCCATTTTCGAACGTCATTTCATGTGAGCTGGCGGGAACGGTAGCTTAAAAGTCGATCCTCGCCACACCACGCACCACAGACTGCTTGGTGTCGACGAGATGACAATAAAACGAAAAACGAAAGCTCATGACTTTTCATAACCAGCCCGTCATTCTCACCACGCAATTCACTCGTTCGCGTTTGTCGAACGGGAAATCGCTCAGTTCCCATACAAGTACATACAGTTCTGCCTTCTGTCCGTCATGCCACGCCATACGCTCTCTATCGTTCTGTCCTTTCGCGTTGTTGTACTAGCACGGGGGATGGAGAAAAAAACCACTCCCCCGGAAGCCATTTTCCTCCGGGATGTGGAAATAAATACTAATATGTGCCTTTTCTTTCTCCCTTTCACTGCGCACCGTACCACCACAGACTGCAGAAGCAAGTCAGCGTGATGAGTATGAATCTGTCGGCGAAGTTAGACGATCTGCAGCGGGGTGACCGTCATCTCGAGACGACGGTCGCCCTCTGCGAGATACGGACCCAACTTCAGGAGCTCACCAAATCGGTGGAGAGCTGCCAGACGGAAGTTTCCGAGGTAAGTGGGGCGGAAGAGTTTGGGATGCGCGCCCTACTACATGCGATAACTCATCCTGTTGTCGGGGTTTTGTCTTGTTTGATCTTCGCATTCGCAGGTGAAACGTGATATGGTAGCAATAAAACACGAACTAGATACAGTACAACAGGTGAAGGAAGAGATCGAGGAGCTGAGGGAATACGTCGATCGGCTGGAGGAACACACGCATCGGCGGAAGCTACGGTTGCTGGAGCAAGTTAGTGTGCTACAAACTGTCACAACTGCTAGCCGTTATTGTGGTTTTGTTTTGTTGTTTTTAAATAAACTTTTGTTATCCCTTTTTTGTGTTGTTTTTTTATTTATTATCTCTCCTCTCCTCTATTTATTTTTTATTTCATTTCCAAACTAATAAATTTGAGTTTCCAGCCAAAAGAAGTAATTTGCTCTGAATTTTTTATGAGTTAACGATTTGAAAGGTTTGAAAGTATGCAATCCGTGTTCTGCACAACTTAGAAATGTCAATTTCTAGTCAGCGATACAG
>KZ063063.1:62500-64198 GCA_002091835.1 Anopheles maculatus
AAAATATTTTGCGTCACTATGGGCTGTAGTACTGTGTAAGGCGTACCGAGCCCGACAGTGCGGCAGTGATTGTGACAAAATCGTTCGTTTCTTCACCGGAACGGTTACTCGAACAACAAGCAGCAGCAGCAGCAGCAAGTGCGTTTTTGTGTGCGAATGAGAAGGAAGGGAAAAAAGTTTTCCATTTCCACAGTGATGTTTTTCATATTCCACACAGCACAAGATTCACATGTGCCTCGTGGACAATTTGTTCAACCCTCCCCCCCCTTCAAGCGCTGCAAGTGTTGCACACATGTGGTCACGTTTTTCATTAGACTTTAATTAAAGAACTTGCACCGAACCTTGCTGTGTGGTTGCATTTATCTCTTCTGTGCTGTTTTGTTTTGCTGTGTTGTGTGTTTGTGTTTGGGACAACACTAAGCCCTTGCTGCTGTCATTACTCCGGTTTTGAAGCAAGTCATTGGAAGCTCGGGCTGGCAACGCCTACTGTTCTTGCGGTGTTCGTGCATGAAAACCATTGTCAATCGAAGTAAAACCAAAAAGGACAAACCGAAAAGTAATAGGCAAAACACACACTCGCACACGATGGAGGTTCCTGTTGCTTGTTTTTCCACGGCCGACTTGTCACGGTTGTTCGCATGTTGGTGTATATATCGGCAACACCTTCTTCTACTTTTAGGTGGGAGAGATAGACGTTATCATTACTGTTGGTCGACATATTTCCTACTGGAAGTGAGCGAGCGAGAAGGAATGTACTCGATTAAAAACGAATCACGCCTAACCCTCAAGGACTCGCTTGTGAGTGTGTGTAATCTGCTTTTTGTCCGGATTTCAACATTCTGTAACGGTTGCGAACGGTCAAGAGGTGATAGTAAAACCAAAACTAATCACCATGGTGCGAAAAAGGGGAACAACTTTTTCCACCCCAGTAGTGTAGCTTGAAAAAAGAGATTAAGTATAGGGAACGAGAGTACCCACTGCGTACTTCTGGGCTGGATGCCCTTTACTTCCCAGCGTATTTATGTATCAGAAGAACTTCTTATTGGTGGAAAATTCATTCTACCAAAGACACAAACCTTGCTGGAAGCTTTAAAACAAGCATGGACACAAAAACCACCATACTCATTCATGGTGGAAAATTCTTTTTCTCATTTACTAAAAATGCACACCGAACCTAGGAAAAAACCTCAGAAACAGGGTTTTTTGTTTAGCCTTTTTATGCTCATTGACCTCCAACGGTGGTGCCACAAATATTTGCCATAATGAAGTGAATGTAATTTAGTTGTGTGTAATTTCGCTTGTTTTTTCGCTTCACACACACACACGCCCCACGTACTAAATTCCACCTGCTCGGCCATGCTCGTGTGTACTCGCAAAAGCGCAATTCAATGACCACCATTTCCACTGGCGTGTGGCGTGTAAAGCCAACCGTCACAGGGGTCACCTGTGCGCGTGTGAGAAACACCCCAGTCCTCTGCCTTATAACCTGAGTTTGGAAAGCAAATTACCGTCCCCGTTCACAACTCCCGCGCGTTATGGAAAACTATGGGGAATGGGAAACGCGAGTCCGAACTACAAGTTCCGGGCTCCCTACTTCGGATGGTGCTATTTTTCGTGTTAATGACATCCATTAGCGTTAACTACAGGCGGCGCCGAACCAAACACACACACACACTCTCTTACACACGCCGTAGGGAA
>KZ063063.1:64310-81161 GCA_002091835.1 Anopheles maculatus
CCTTTTTTTTTCTGCCGTATCGAGGCCCGCTTGCTAATGTTTTGATTTTTCTCTCTCCAAGTCGCCCGGAAAGGAAGGACAAAAGGACTAACGCTCTAAGTGTTGTTTGGAGATATGTTTGTGGGGCGTTCTTATGGCGTTCCTTTTTTCCCCAGCCGCGATGCACGGGAAACGAACTCCCAGGGGTGAACTGTAGCTTTCGCCAAGGTCAATGTTTTTTCTGTGTGTTAGGGTGTTGGCCACAAATACTTAACCATTTCCGTTAACCGTTTTTGTCCGAGCAGCCGCTAGTCTGCATCGTTCTAGTGTTTATTTATTTACTACAAAAACGCACACCTACACCGTAATGCACTGTGTAAGGTTGAGTTGTTGTTGGACCGGAGAACCTCTCGATCATAATTGCGTTAGGGTTTTACCTGTGCTAATGAACTTTAACATCGATAATCATTTGCTAGAATAGGTTTGTTTTTTGTTAGTTAGTTTCAGTTCCGGAAAGTCCTCGCAGCAGTATATTTATTCTCAATCAAATATTAATGCCGATTAGTACACGATGGTATAACTAAACAAATAGAAATGCGTTCCCTAGATTCATTGTTAAAGGAAGGCTTTTTGAATGTAAAACTTAAATAACATAGGCTATGTTCGCGCCTAATGGTTAGGCTATCCGCATTACGCTTTACCGAGCCAAAGCTAAATCGGATGAACTATTCAGAGTAGGATTAGGAATAAATACAATGTATTCACTTACATTCAAATCATCATCGATTACGCAGCTCTGCTTAAACCATTAGAGCAATTTACTTCAATACAATAATATTTGCTATAGAAAATGATTATTTAATTTACAGAAATCATACGTCATGTCTTGCGTCAAAAAATCCTATCTTTGCTCTTCTATTTAACAAAAAATCGCCATTACAACAGCAAAAAAGACGGGACATAAAATGATCTTGTTCGAGCGAGGGGCAGCAATGTGTAATTCGTACAGCTTACATCAATACACCACACCACATCAGGCCCTTTTCTTTGCTAACCTTCCAAGAACACATATTTCCAATTATTGGAAATGTTGCTTCCTTGTCCGGGTTCCGGGTCTCTCGGTTTTTTTACTCTCTCGCCAATTTAATTCCAAAATAAGTTCCCTTGTGTTCGGTTGCTGGCGTCCATAATCGAGCATCCGTTTTTCTCGCGATCGATCCGGTATTTTTATTCCGTATTTGGGTAGGCGCCCGCTTTTTTGTTGTCGTTTCCATAACCACCATTACGCGTGTTAGATTTTTCACGCCAAAAATGGTACCTTCCAGGATGAATCCTTTTTGTTTGTTTTGTTGCTGCTACTCAGGATCCAACCAGCGCTGTCTAATCCTTCTACGGGTCAAAACCATTTCTTTTCTGTGAAGGTTCGTATCGCGATCCTTTTTTTCCCTGGGCACAGGTACAGTTTATTGAGAAGTTTGATCGCTACCTTCCGAAAATTGGTAGCCTTCCGAACCTTTCTTTTTTTAGGCTTCTATTTTTCCCGCTCGTGGGGAAGAAAACATCTCAAGAATGATGTTCGCTTTTCTTCTGTCTTTAACGTGCAAACAATCCCGACGAAAGCTTCTGCTCGCATTGTAATGATGGTGTAATTACATCACCAGTCAATAAACAATTTCAAACAAAAGCACGTACCCGGCCGCATCAACAGTGATAGTGGAGTGTTCGGGCTTGCTAGAACAATGCCCAATGCCCCCGATCGGACAGGATGTGGTAGCATCGGAACTCTTCTGCTCTTAAGGACCAGAATTGGGATATTCAATTTCTAGTCCGCGCTGCTGTTCTCCAAGACGCGAAACACGAAACACTCCCAGGGCACCGTGAAGCACGAGGAACAACTTTTCATGTAGTTTTCCGAAAACTTTTCCTGCGCTGTCTGAGCTGCAAACGGTGAAGCAGAAGGATAGGGATTAGTTTCCGTTTTACTTTACGCCAAAGCAAGGAAGTGCAGCAGGTGCAGAAGGATGCAGCTATAGAAGGTTCCCACCGTTCCCTGGGCCACCAATAGACGCTCAATATAAAGTCGCTCGTCATCTGACGGTGATTTGTTCGCGGTGTTTGTGCTTTTCTTTCAGTTTTCCAATCCCCGCAACCAAGCTTTAATTACGCGACGAAAGGCAGAACTATTCCGGCTGCAAGTTCGCACAGGGTTTCCATCGGGCAACAGACCACCACGACGGGATGGCAGAAAAACAATAACAACAACCGTAAACAATGCGCAAAACCTTTCGCCGTTCCATTGTCTTAGCTGATTTTGCTCGAAGCAAACTTTCGACTTTTCTTTTCGCGAGTTGATCCGGGGGAAGGGGGGGGTGGGAAGGTTGCTCGGTGGATGGTGATGAATTTCCACGAACTATGACAGCAGAAACACGACACTGCTTTTCTCAATATCGCGAGCGTCGGAGTGCATCGAGACGCGGTTGAAATTGTAAGAACGAGGGCGAATTATTATTACCCCATTAAAGCACGGAACTGCTCGGAACGATTATCGTAATGGACTGGACGGGCACAGGGTCGAGGGGATGGAACGAGCGAGCCGAGTGAAACCTTTCCAACCTCGCTGAGTTTGTGTGCAGTGCACAATGTAATGCACCGAGGCACCAGGGAAGATGATCAAGCCGTCTTAAGACGCTCGGCACAAGACGGAATGGTTTGTTGCAGTTGCAGTCCCGGGCCTTCCCATCGAGTTCGCTGCTAACGACGTTCCGCAGGGCGGGCTGGTACCGATGTTTGCCGAAAGAGGATGTTGCCACCGGCGGCGAGCCACACAAAAGAATTATCCATTTGAACGGCGCACAATGGGAAATAGTTTTGGTTCACTTTCATCGCTCGTGTCGCTTTCAATTTCGTTACGGATCCTTACCTTTTCCATGCTCGTCCCTTACTGGGCGGGGGAGGAGGGAGAAGATGGGCGAAGGAGGCAGGAAGTACAGAGAAAAGTTATGTCTGAGCTTTTCCATTCCCTGTACCAGCGGCCGGCACTGTGGAAACTTTCCTCCACCATCGTTGCAATCGTAAGGACAGAACCGTTTTAGGCATTTTTGTGGATTCCATGCTTTTTCCACCATTGGCCACATTGGTCGCCATTGGTGTGGTACTGGCAGAGGCACCACTCGAGCAGATCGCAGCATTGTGGCATTCTTCGGCTCGAAGCCTGCCGCTGGATGCATTCGGTTAGGAATGTTGCTGACGGGATTTCGCAAATTCCAGCAATTTTTGATCGAAGCTCGAGTGATGGACAGTAATTGAAATACGAGCTTAAAGGGGGGCAAAAAAGGTCTCTTTACAGTGTAAGATCTTTTCGTTTTAGCGGGTTTACTTTACTTGCAAGAATAGTACTGATCTTGCGATAGTTAGGATGCGTAAACGATCCTGGAAAGCTCTCCAATGTTCTGAATCGGTATCCTTAATTGCAGCTTAAAACTTAACAGAAGAAACAGAAACTCTCTGTTATATTAAAGTGTTTCGGCAACAATGTTTAATCTATGGCAATTATTTTGAAGAACACATATAATCAGCATTATTCATAAATGGAATGTTTGGCGAGTTTGACAATATCTGTGACAATTAAGTTTGTCAACTTAGTCAACATTTCTAAACTAATTCCTTTTGTTATCACACAATCAATCAATGTATTACAAATATTTACAATTTAGTATAAACTACGTACCTTTTAATGCTAGTTTTATAACACATTTAATCATCCATAATGACGGTTGAATTTATCGCTTCTAATTTTCTATTTTATTGTAAATGTTCCTTCGCCTCCTTTGAAAACCGTAGACGTTTACGAATGCTTAGCTTATTTATTGTAGCAATTCGGTAATAATCGGTGTTCTTAGATAGCTCTTTTCTACCTTTTATTAGATGTTTTTCAATTTACCGCTTTGTACTTTGCCCTCTAGCACCTTGCACCTTGGAGCATGTCCTATCCAATTCAAAAGACCCCCCAATACTTTCCACCTTTTTTCATCCCCCCCTCCCCGAACATAGCAACATAGTCCCAAATCTTCCTATTCTTTGCAGTAAATATTTGTACATTAAATTATTTGTTAAATAAACGAATCATTTGCGCGCGCGAACCACGAAACATCCCGCCTTGCTGACGTCATACGGTGTGATACGTTGCCCAAGAAGCAAACAATCTCAAGTTTCACTTCGTTCCTTGCCGCTTGCCACTTGCCGCGTTCGTCTTCATGGCCGTTCCGTGGTTCGTTTGTTGCACGAAGAAAGTCAACCGACCGGAAAGGAAACCGATACTCACCCCGCCCCTGTCGGCTCCGTTCCTGCTGTGGGTCGGCGTGTGGTGAATTCACCTGCCTGGCAGCCCGTGTGGAATGCTTTCACATGGAAATGGAAAGGTTAAGAGTGTGTCACTTTCAAACACACTTTCCAACTGATAGCTTTCACCTATCGGGATTCGCTACCGACGTGTGTGTGTGTGTGCGTTCTCCTTCTTTTGCTCGTTAAATTTAGCAAAACCGTTGCAACCGATTGCTTTTGCTTTCTGGTCTTGGTTGAGTAGGCTCAGGGGGGGAAGGAGCAAAAAAAAAGATTTACTACACAACCAGACGAAGCAGAAGACTTTGCCATATAAAATAACAATCTACTTTCCCACCTGCCCGTTTGCTTCACGTATGCAGAGCGAAGCAGCAGAAGATGGAATATATTCCGAGCGCAATCCAAGTCCCGTCGTTTGCTCCGGTGAATGTGGAATTAACGAGTCTTTCTCGATAGAGTTGAAGAATAGGAAGGAAGCCCACACGCTCCACGTTGCTTTCCACACATCCGTGTCGGTGTGTGTCTGTGTGTGCGTGCGGTACATGTTTTCCTTTCGGGCTACCATATATACTTATCAGCAATAACAACAGCAAAAAATGCTGCTCATATAATTGAAAAAAGAGTCTCCGCTAGCACACTTACGGAGCGTGTGAAGTGAACGCAAAGAAATATATCGTCACAAACACACACACACACACACACGCGCGCGGAGACAAGTTCGTACCGTGTGTACACATATTTGCGAAGCCCTGTGATTGTCACAGCGCACACGTGGCAAGTGCAAGGAACAAAGTGGTAACCTGTATGCCCGAGATGGAGGCGCATGGTCGTTTACTTAGGAAAAAAGCTCTCGCATGGAGACGCATGGTCGTCCGTACCATGGCCCAGGTAGCACTCAAAATGTAGAGAATGTGAAAAAGAAAACACGGCGCTGCGACGGTTCCCCAAACTGCAGGGTAAAAAGAACGCTAACAGAAGAAGAAGCAAAAAAAAAAGAAATGGTGGTAAAAGCAACGATAACCGTTTTTCGGGTCGTTATTATTATTTTCGGTTTCTTCCTTTTCGGCGCTTTCGGCTGGCAAAGCAGAAAATAAACATATTTCCTTCTAAAGCCCGCCTACATTACCTACCAGGTGTGCAGTGGGCTGCTTTGAATGAAAGCTGTGTGTAGTTGATGTTTTCGCTCTTCCTTGCCGGGCCGTTTTTTTTCTGTGTTGTGTTGTGTTGTCGGCGAAGGATAAGAGCACTGAGCAAACATGAAAAGCGTCGCATGAAAGATAGGCATCAGCCTTAGCATAAAGTCTTCACGGTTGAACAGACAGCGCGGTAAACAGTTACTTTGGGGAATTGAGTAGGTTATTCCGCCCTGTGCGACGTCCCTGCCAGTGGCGTCTGATTTCGTCAGGTGACGGGTTTTGGCTGCGGGTTCACCCCGAGGAGCCGAGGCCACACCGGCGCTTTCAAAATAAGCAGGAAATATTACTTTTATAATTTTATCACGCAACCACTTTTCCGTGCGGTAGCGGCAAAATACGCGTGATGGCGAAAAGTGCTTTATGACGGGCGTAAGACACAATCAACCTAACCGCGTGCTCTTGTGTGCACTCCCGTGGGAGAAAGCTCATGTACGGTGCCGGCTTCGGGTGTGGACGTTTCCTGCTTTAAAGAATGTTTATTGCTTTGTTCGAGGTACGATCAACGTACCTAGAGCTTTCGGGCGGAATTAGGTTCGAAACGGCATCAGAAATGTTTTAATCTAACGAATATTGAATTATTCAAACAATGTTCGTAGGTAATTTGGGCCATCCGTATCGCCGGTGCAACATATCAAAATTAAGATTAAATTTTCAAATACTTTGAGCGGAAGTTATCATGCTTCTAACGGCCAACCAAGGTCCTCTTGAAGCAAGCTGGCAATCGCTTGAGATCATCTTGAGATTTTTTTGTTTTTGCTCGAGCCAGAATAAACTATCATTGGTCAAGGAAATGCTGCACCCAGGCCATGTTTACCTAGCGTAGGGAAATAAATACTGACCCCCTTTCCAACCGGCCAACCAAGAATGCCATATCTTGAACCCCTTTTGCCGTAGCACAGCAGCTTCTTACATTCACTGCCCAAGCGGTTGGGATGCCTCACAGATTTAAGTAAACACCCCTTAATCAAATCCTATCGTGCAAGAATTTCTAGTTTAATATTTTATGAGATTTCCCTGAGCATAAGCACACTCTTTGGTCGCTGGTCGCCAGCACGGTACCGGGCACACCAGCATCCGGGTTTATTTATTTGGACAATCTTTTTGTCATATTACCTGGCCCACAACCCATCCCTGGACCAACTCTATCAGCATAAAGGTGCGGGCTCTGGGATTTTGTTTTGGTTTTGTGTGTGTGTGTGTGTGTGTGTGTGTGTGTGTGTGTGTACGAAAGCGACACACCCAATTTTGCATCCCAGGCACGTATCAAACGCAGCGAACGTGTGCAATGCAGAAGCATAAACCGTTTTTCCCTTTCCCTAGTGGCTAGGTGACCTAGGGGACGGCTACCTGGGTGCCATTTGTTAGTGTTTCAGCGTATCCGTTCTATCGTGGTGTTATTGTTTTTTTTTTTTGCTCTCTCTACCGGAGCTCGGTACCGAGGTAAAATGTAACCCTACATGAACGCACCCCGACACCGACAGCATTCCATATCGGATGATGTTTTTTTTTACGATTTTAGTAAGAAAAAAGACACTTGGGAAATTTATATCACAGCCATTGCCGCAACCAAAGGTTTCATAGCGACGCAGCAAGAGGAAAAAACAACAGCACAGATGGGGAAGAAACCGTTGCCAGTTGACAAAGATTCACGTCGTAAACACCATGCGCCTCCATCATAAAGTGAACAACCATGCGTCTCCATGGGGCCTGCACGCTCACGAATCCTTTTGCACTCCGACGGGCAATCTCGGTGTAAGCTCTGTCGCGTCGCATAAATATCGAAAATAAGCCGTTGCGATGGTCACGGAAAGGCCACGAACAGAAAACGAAAAACACACAGAAATGGTTCGTTCATTTAACCGTCTTGCCCCTGTAGCTTGTAGGATGTACGGGAGAACTTCTCGGTTTTTAAGGCTTTTAACCCCAACCTCACCCGAAAATGAAAAAAAACAACTCACAAAATACAAAAATACCAAATACAGATCAAAACGAAAAAAGACAGTCACCCATATCCCCCCGTTTCCTCCCCCGAATTCGTTGCTCACCTCACCCGCCGCCGGCTACCACACGAATTTTCATCCGTACACTTCCGCAATTACTACCATCCCGAGATGGGCGGGAAATGGCCACCAATTACACTGTCCCCCCCCGCTGTGGAAAGCAAAGCAGCAGAACAGCAGATCACTCACTCACGCTCACCATGATCACAGGAAATCTCACACACACTCACACACTGGACACATACACGGCGAAACATTCTGGCCACTCAGCGAGAGAAGAATGTTTTGCAAATGCTTGTAAAGAGCACGCAATATACACGCCGCGTGGAATCATCAACACACAGACACACACACAGACACAGAGAGACACAAACACACACTTTAGCGCACCGACATGCCATTCTGTATCATTTAGCGATGTTTAAACGTTACTGAAGCGTTGTGTTGCGGATGTGTCAAGCGTCCTCGAGAAAACTTTCTGCCAGGTTTACATCGGTTGCAGTGCGAGTTATTTTCCAATTATGGTTAACAAAAAAAAAAAAACAACAACACTTCATAATGTAACGATGTTCGTTTGAGGCCCGAACAATTTTCCATTACATTTGCGTTCCCTTTTCAATTTATGTTTCTCACTTTCGAGATTTGTGTTTAAAGTAATTATCGTTCGGAAGTTTATGATTTACCAACTCATTTCGGAAGCGTGAATCCACACAAATTAGCTTCATCCGGTGTTTCAAGCCATTTTTCCCATGCGCGTGTTTCAGCGTGCCTCGCTCGGGTTTTTATTTCATAAAATTTACGGTTATGATTACTTTATTTATCTGACCTTACGCTTTTCCCCCGTATAATTGAATTCCATCCAGTTGTGCCCAATAATCAAAACCTTCGGTGCAATCTCGGTAATTCGACACCATTTCGTTTCCCGCCGTAACCACCACCGAGCGAGCGGTCACGTGTTATTGATTTTGCGTGCCCTCAAATTAACTTCATTATTGACGTTTGATGTTGTCCGGTTTTTTGTTTTTTGGCTTATCCCACGTGCACGCCTTTTTACTTTAACCACCCGCTCCAAATACAAAATTCGGGTACCAGAGGTCTCAACGTGGACGGGACGGGACCCTTCATTACTACAATTGTGTAAATTGTGAACAATCAATCCGCTCGAATTAACCGCACGACCGTCTGCGGAACGATGAACAACAAACAAACAGGGGCTGATTCAGCTTTCAATGCACCGCGCCACAATTTCGCGTACCAAATGGCATCGGAAAGCATCAATTATGGCACACGGGGGGTGCGATGATGTTGGATGATGGGAGTCCTGGGATCGGCGTTAGTGCAGCATTAATGAACACCAATTTGCAACCGGATACTCCGAGATGTGTGCATCCTTTTTACTGTAAATTGGGTCACGGATTTCGATTCCAGGGCCGCGAATGCAATTAACCAATTAGTTTTAGCAGTATTGTTTGATGCTGCTACATGTTGCCGGATTGATCCTTTTTAATTGAAATATGAACCCTTTGTAAAATAGTCAAGACTTTGGTTTGATCAATTCTATTTTATCTAGTAATGCAAAGGCTTCTCGAAAGCACAATTCAATGGCTCAACCTTCACGGTTGAAAGCGCTTTAGCCGAGCGAAAGCTCTACGTCGCATATTAATCCTGTCTTCCACATCAAAAAACCTTTATCTCGCCTACTTGGACTCCGCTTTTTGACAGTACACGCATAACAACAGCTACCACAGCAACAACAACAACAACAAACCAACATCCGCCTGTCACTTATAATAGCCCTCTTGGATGGGGCCTTTCACATACTACACAGCTGCCTATCACAATTCATACACCGTCATGCTTCTTTTACGGGAACGGAGATGAGGAGTTGCTCGAAAACCTCATCCCCCCAAAAACGTGAATAAACAAACCCCGCTATTAAGGATCAACAATTTCCCCTCCCTGTCCCTGTTTTCCCATTTTTCGTACCACCACCATTTTCGCGATCCTTCTCCCAAAAAAGGTCCTTTCACTACATCCTGTTCCAGGATAATTTGCAGAGCCAGAATGCCTCTGTGCACTAGAAAAGTGCGCTCCTACTTCTCTCCCCCCTCCCACACATAAACACGCTCAAACACAAACACACACACACACATACAGAGGGTGCTCCATTTGCTCCGGGCTTTTGGACGTGCTGCGAGACAATTGCGAGACACCCAGTTTTACTTCACTTCAAGTTCCGCAAAGTCAAGCCATAGCTGATCGCGATGAGTTAACACGTTAACCAGCGTCTTACCTCTACGCCTCCCTGCCCCACCCCAAAAACCCTGTTTTTATCTGCCCGCCATTTTATTACTTCCATATTTTTTTTGCCTTCTATCTCGTATACTTTACTTAACAACTACATAACAGCAAAGAAGCAACAGGAGCAGCGCACACTTAGCGTGCGGCACACACAGACACACACACACTCCAACACACGCTGTGTTGAGCGACACACACACTCATATACGTGCAAACACTTATCGAAAGTGGAACAAATGAAGAAGTACTTGTTTGACGCACACTGTTGTTAATTGTTTCTGTTTGTTTAACGTTTTCGGTTCTGTTGATCTTAACCTCTCTAACGAGTCGGGTTGCTGCGCGACTTTAGTGTTTCGTTTTGGGCTATGTTTTTTTTTTGTTGGTATTTTTGGTGCATCACACGTTAAACGTTTTGAGCGTACTGCTGCTACTGCTACTACCAGATACCACAGGTGTTCTGTGTGTGTGTGTGTGTGGGTTGGTAGCGGGCATCATACACGGCCTCTCTTATATTATCTCACCTATGTACTCGCTAGACCACCAAGTACGTCAACTACTACTAACAACTAGTAACTACCACTAACACTACTACTATTAACATTACTAACTCATAATCTTATTAATACTACGCTACTAGTTGAGGAGCAGCCTTCGCACCGGGCCTGCCCATACCAACTCGGTGACTGCCCCAAGAGGTGACCGAGCGTAAACCTATGCTCTTGCTCGACTGTTCTTTTTTCGATGTTTAGTTTGGTCCGTTTTTTTTTTTTGTTTTGTTTTCCCGTTCTATCTGTGTTTATCGGTTACTGATCTTGTTGAGCCTCGCTTTCGGTAATAGTTTTCCGTTTTCTTCGGTTTTTCAACGGTCCCCTTCCCTCTTCTTTTGAGTTGCGTTTCAGGTGACAGGTTCTCGCGTGTGAGTGGATGTTCCGCTAAGGCTCTAATGTTGTGGATTAGTATTCTCGGTGATATCGGGGTCCGCACAGTCAGCTCGGTCCGCTTTTCTTCCCCACCGTTACCTGTGTCTTTCGTCCAGCAATAGAACAACTATTCGACACTCTTACATAAGAAACAAAATCATTCCTTTTACTTCCTCTCCCATTTGTTCCCCAAAACAAATGCCGGACCTTCCTGTCCCAATCGACTACTGACTGCAGACGGGGACGCTCGACACGGACACGAACATGAAACATGAACCCCCCGCCTCCAAAAGTCCCTTACCAAACCAAAAGCCTTCTAAATACGGGAACCCAAGGTTGTTACACGCATAGTTTAGGAGTTTTTTGGTTATGTGCAGGAAATGATCGACTGGATGTCCTACCTGTCGGTAGTGTCAACGCTGGCCTTCGTCGTGTTTTTCGCCGTCGGACCGGGCTCGATACCGTGGATGATAACTGCCGAGCTGTTCTCCCAAGGGCCGCGACCGAGCGCGATGGCGATCGCGGTACTCGTGAACTGGATGGCGAACTTCGTTGTTGGAATTGGTTTCCCAAGTTTAAAGGTAAGCCGTAACTGACAGTTGCATAAATTTATGCGAGTTTCCATATAAACGATAGCTTCACGTCGAAAAGTATGCAATTCGTGTAACAACATTTAACAATAATCGATTAATATTTCTCGTTTTCTTCGCTCTCCTCCCTTACAGACTGCCTTGGAAAATTATACATTCCTACCGTTTAGTGTATTTTTAGCAATATTTTGGATATTTACATATAAAAAGGTTCCTGAGACCAAAAACAAAACGTTCGAAGAAATTTTAGCTCTGTTTAGGCACGGAAACGGAAGGTAAGACCATTTCATTTTGCATGCGACCCAAACCCACCCTGTTTTCTCGCTCACCTTACTATCTACTGCCGCTTTCTACACATACAAACCAACGTCAACACACCATACACGCCACCTACATGTACTAACAACAGTTACTAACAACGTCAACCGAGTTATACAAAAAAAGTAGCTCCTCAAACGCGTACGATGCAAACGGTGAAGCAAATTGAGTTTGCATTGCATACTACACAGGGGCAACGAATTGGATAAAGCTTCCGCGACACGGAGGAATCATATTTAATGCCCATCAGATTGGAGTGCATTTTCTTCATACACAACCACAAAAACAAAACCCACTTTCCAACATGGACACACAAATTATCTACAAATTTTCTTTCTAAAATGGCATTCAAATTGGTGATCACTCAAGGAGAAAGTTGGAGCCGAGCATGAAATAGAACGGATTTATCGAATTTACCACATTCAGTTTCGGAAACTTTCCCTCAAACAAAACCGGGAAGTGGCCAATAATGCAGTGAAAAGAAAACGAGGAAAAATGGATTTCTGGTGCAAAACACTTCTATAGGTAGCACACAAATTGCACTCGGAATCGAATTCCCCGATGGCTCAAGATCTTCAACAATTCTTAAGTTTACGCTTGAGAGTAGGAGAAAAAATCTTTACCCCAAACATTTCTTCACGATTTACTACCCTTTCTTTATGGACGGTTCTAGCCACCAATAATCATACTCTTGGTAGAGCGTTGGTGCGATAAGCGGGATCTTTCGATCTTGCAATGTTCTTCTGTTAAGTGCTCAGTGCGAAGACACCATTATGGTTGATTATGGTTGAGTTGTTATGCATTCCCAGCATCGCTATAATGAGACGGTCCCGAACGTATCGATGGAAAAGTTTTAATCATCTCGAATGCCCTGGAGTAAGGGTGGAAAAACACGAAAACGCTTTTCGGGGGGCAAAAACGGGAGATGGTTTAAGTTTTTCGTTCCGTTTTCTCCTCTTTTTAGTGCTTCAGTTTCATTCTAGACTTAGCCGACTGTTTAAAAATGTAAAGTTTAATATTGAATTCTCTTTTCTTTTCATCGATTCTATACACACCAAATGTACACCTGGTTAATTAAACATAACTTTCACATCTTTATATACACCCCCACACACACACTTTCTTTCTCTCTCTCTCTCTGAAACCTCCTCAATCGCCACAGAAGCAGACTATCAACAACTTTACTTTTCCCCTCCCTAATTTATAGAAACCTTCGCGATAGTAGACTCTACGGGTAAGTGCAGTTTGCGCAGTACAAGCAATGAGAATTCGCTCGCTCGCTCGCCGTTGATCGTATCAACGCGCAAACAATTATGGCCCCCCCCCTCTCCGAAATCATCATACACACCAAGCTCGTCCACCACGCCCTAAAGAAAAATCCCCACTAAAATTTTCCTGATACTTCATCCGAGAGTAGAGCGAAATGGCGCGCGGTACAGGCAGCTCATGCCCGGAGCTCATTCGTTTTTGTTTTGACCGTTTTCGATCGTGCTTCCGACACATTCACCACTACTCACCACTACTTACGATCACTGTACTAGCTCACACCATTTAGGTTTCGTTTTGCTTCGTTTTGCTAAGGCTAAGGGGTTCCTGTTATCGATATGTTTGAAGGGTCGTTGAAGGCAGATCACAACCAAAACATCCACCGTACGATGCACTGCAGTCTGCTTTCTTCGAGTCTCTTTACTTTCCGTTTTGAAGATTTGTTTCATTTTCCTTTCTGTATCTCGTTACCGCTTTCGAAAGCCGCGTAGAATATGCAGCGACTGTAACAAAGTGTCATAATCTTCGTTGTTTTTTGTTTTATTTATCTGGTTTTGCTTCATTTTGTTGTATTGCATGAATTGGTACGATTTGTTTTCGGTTTTCTCGGCAGCGCTGCACTCCCGTTTTCGTAAACTCGTGAGTACTACTTCTGCTGTAAAGTTTTGTAAAACAAAACGCATATAAAACACCTCACAAACAGCACTTCCACCGAGCAGCTCCGGCACTGCTCGGGATGAGTCAAATTTAATTAGCCTGTTGTGGCAGTAACTACCCCACCCCATCAGGAACAGTCCAGCTTTCTGCTCCGGTGTCCGAAGCGAAAACTTTTCCCATCGATCTTTTACACGCACACTTATTCATCACTCGTTCCGTGCCACAAACACCCTCAGGGATCACATTTCCTTTGTGGAGAGCCACCGTTTTTGTTTTTGCGTCCATTTTCTTTTACTTGTTTTTGTGTGTGTGTCTTCACCACCGCACGGGTCAATTAACGAAACCGCGCATCGATCGATTGCAATAATTACACTCCCAGTGATGAGCAGGGGGTGAAAAAAAACATCCACAAAAACGTTCGCTTATGTTGGTAATTAAATTCAAACCAATCTGTGCATACGAGGACTTGAACGTCCGGTTTGGCACATTTCCGTTTCGCTTTCGCACTGCCATTGTCCGTGGAAAATCACAACCTTCGCCACAGTTTTGTGTGTGTTTTCTCTATCTCTCACTCTGACACATCTGTAATGAGCACCACGGAGTAACGTGACACTCCCGTTGGAAAAAAACCCCTCATTTGAAGAGAATTTCCACAAAACCGAGCACTCAACCAAGCAACACGGTAGTTAGTTCGTTTTGCTCACGAACACAACGCAGCGGGCAACAAGTAAAACGCACCAAAACACGCACCCAACCACCTGCAAAACTGCCCAACGAAACGTGGCACGTGTGTATGTTGTTGTTCACGAAAAATCACGAAAAAAGTGCAACACACAGCGATTAAAATACGGTTAAAACGAATGAAACGATCGAGCGAAATCATAGGGAAAGTGAAGCGAGACAGAGACAATGATGACGCGTTCGCTAGTGTTTGTGTAAAAGGTGGATGTGCGTGCGTGTGTGTTTGTAATGTTCCGATAGCGCAATATTATCAGATTATTATTAGTACTGTTGCTCCTCGTGAAGCGGGATGGAGCAATGAAACGACAGCAGCACCACTACAGAAAGACACACCCTCTCACTTCACTCATACCCATCCACAGAAACAGTGCCAGGACGTGTATGAATTTGTAACAGTTTCACCGTGGCGGATGTATACTATTCGATGTATTGGGTTTTCAAACCGTTTGGATGGATGGAAGGGATAGTTCATTCGTTGTAGAAGAAAGTCATCTTTAGCTTGAACATCTCAAAGCACATACCACCTCCGCTTGCATAGCTCGGTAGGCAACTTTTGACAGCACAGTAAAGAGCTGTCGCACGCTTAAATGCAGCTTTTATATTCAATTTCATCTTATGCATAGTTTAAATACTGTTTAGTACACATAAGACTTTCATTTATGCCTTTAAAAGTAACATCCAAAGGCCAAAGAGCAGTTTAAATTGTAACGCCTAAAAGTATGCAATCGCAATTACCATTCATCAGTTCAAAATCTAGCAAGCGCACTTCGCCACGTAAAATCTGCTTCCTTCTAGGAACAGACTGTTCAATCAAACGAAAAAATCATTCGATTAAACCTCACTACGCTCACGATTGACTGTACAAGCTGTGTTTTCGAAAATGTGTTTCTTGTTATGCTTCAACATTATTGCTTTAGCTTTCAAGCACCATTTAGGAACCGCCCACCACCAAGGCTCGTCATTTGACGACTGTTTTACTGTGACGAATTTTCTAAACACCTTTCCACACCCACCCTAGCCGATTCCCTAGTAACGACAGTGTCCGTAAACAAATTGCCACACCAATTGCTCCGACGCTACTTATCGAACGCACAAAATTCACATCATCGCAACAGCTTTCACGATAGGAAGAAGTCAAATTAAATTGTACCGATCTGTTCGGAGGGCCGAACAGTGTGCGGTGTGAGCAGCATTAGCAACCATTAAAATCTTTGTGTTCCGATGCCTTAAACAAGTCAACGACGGTGTTTTTCGGCCGGGTGCTGGTAATCCAAATGGTTGCTCTGTAGACTGATGCAAAAAAAAAAATGGCAAAAAGCTGTCCCATTAATTGGAATGGCCGCACTAGGCAAACATTATGAATTATTCAAACCGAGTTCAAGGAGCGGGAAGGAGGGTCGATGCGCGGTGGATTCGGTTTTACGATTCATCAAACGGACGCAGCAACGATGGAAGCTAAATGGAAAATCCGGAAATGAAAAGCGAAAAGCGCTTACGCTTACGGTGCGGAGGCGCCATTTAAAGGGCAGCTTCGTGCTCAACCGTAATGCGACAACGCGCGCGGTCATTGATTGCTAAAATCGTAAAATCTGCTTAACATTTCCACCCATCGGTCAGTAACATGTTATCGTGTTTGGGACGAACGGGAACCGAGCCTTGACTTTGCAAGTCTTCATCTCGGGTCTTTCGAATCGAAACAGCGCCAGATCAAACCCGATATCTTGGCTTCCGATTGTGGGTGAAGGTCTTTCTCTTGCTCTCTATCTCCAGATTTTTCAAAAGTCGATCCGTTCGTTCGCCATTCGCCAGTTTTCTCTTTTATACGAGAAAAGCCCTACAGGCGATTTGGTACTCACTTCGGAACGGGGTCGCTTGTTTCACTCGTTTTGTGTCCTTCTGCTTTCCGGTTGTTACCCATTGCTGTCGCCTTTTTGGCTTTGTCGACGGAAATCCGGCGTTTCTAATTACTCCTAAATCAATTAATCATCCTTTAATGGAGCGAAAAGCCTTACGGCTTTTGATAAGGCGGGTCCCAGAGTTCGGGTCCCAGCGTGTGCTGATGACAAACTTTTCGTCGACCGGTTGTCATCCGCGCGCTCTGCCCGCGCTGCCGAGGTCCAGAGTGTGATTAGGGCATTCGGGTGTTGGTTCATCGTTCGTCGGTCTCCCATCGTCCCGGCTGGCAGTTGGGCAGGGTTGGGCGACAGATAAATAATATTTCGTCCTACCGTCGCCATTCGCCAGTTTTCTCTTTTATACGAGAAAAGCCCTACAGGCGATTTGGTACTCACTTCGGAACGGGGTCACTTGTTTCACTCGTTTTGTGTCCTTCTGCTTTCCGGTTGTTACCCATTTGTGAAATATATTCACGAAAGGGGGTGGTTGTGATATTTGGTTTGGAAACGTGGACTGTATATCCATAGGTCACTGGTTCATATCCGGTTCGAAGGACCAAAAATGTGAAATATATTCACGAAAGGGGGTTGTTAGCGACGAAACCAGGGGAAGCCACGCGAAGGTTTGGCCTACTGATCCCTGCCTTAAT
>KZ063064.1:8527-62751 GCA_002091835.1 Anopheles maculatus
ACGCAAACGTACTTGTTCCCGATTCATCTGAGCGAGGAAATCATTCCTGCAGCCATATTTTACGCTACCGTAACGCCGCTTCTAACGTACTTTGTTCTGAAGAAAATGCTGTTCGATCCTATGAACGAGGCAACGAAGCAAAAGAACATCGAAAAAGTCAAAGAAACCAATAGTGCGCGGATGGCCGAAAAACGACGGGAGGCAGAATCGGCTATTTCGCTGATGGGCGCACTGTACGAGCGCATACGCAAAGATGAGTTCAAAAGCCAGGGACTGATTATCGTGTCTGCCTTGTACGGTAAATTTTCTGACGCTGAAAACGTCTCTCTGGAAGAGGCGGACGATATGGGCTTTGTGCAGCAGAACCCTTACGTTATTGATGTTCGGATTCCTCTACAATGTCTGGTGAAAGATTCCCAGTTGATTTTGTATTCGTCTAGCAAGGTAAGTATGCAAGCAATAATCTGTTTGCAAAGGAAATAATTTGATTTAATTGTTTTTCCTTCTTTTTCTTCTGTAGAGCGAATTACCCGGTTTTTACGATCCATGCTTCGGTGAAGAGAAACAGCTTAAAATTGATTACGAGTTTAGAAACAATTCTTACAGCTCGGTTTTTGCGGACTCGGAACCCGTTCGCCTTCCGGTGGTAATGGACGACAGCGCGCAATGAGTAAACGGAAATGCAAAACTTACATCGAAGCATGAAGTAAGCAAAACTTTATTATACACATAGGTTCTAACAACAACAGCTTTGAGCTTACCACTGTTTAGCCACCAAGCTAGCGGGCCCGTATTGCGATTTTTAGTATGATGTAGACGTAATTTTATTGTTGCCCATGGAAGGGAAGAGTAAAAAAACCAATGGCTTATGAAACTGTTAAACGAGTTACGCACATTTTGAATGAAATCCGAATTATGAAATGTGATTTTCTATTGTTTCGTAAATCGAATTATGATTTTGTATTGTTTCGTAAATCGTGTATAATAACTGAGCATTATATTGTGCATCGTTTCCAATAAGGTTTGGAAATAATTTTCAACGTTTTTTTATATGCTTTGACATACAGTCCTTCAAACGAAAATCCGGACACTTTGAAATTGAACATTTGATAATGATTAGTAAATCAGCACAGGTCTGAAGTTTGATACAAGTATTGTTACTCTGGGTTGGGTTAGGTTGGGAGTATAGGGAGAATATTTCCCAGTAATTTAAACTGTCTCTGCAACTTATCCTTAACCGTTTCTGTGTTTGGTGTTCGTCAAACCAACTAGTTCTATGTCCGGAAAAGTGTAATGTCATGTCGTTTAGTCGCTCACGTTCCCCAATTATCAAGGATTACTCTTTCGATGGAATAACTATAAATAGAGCACAATCTGTTAGAGATCTAGGTGTAACATTTGACTGCAGATTATCCTTCCTAGATCATATCGACACCATCGTTAAAAAAGCTCGTAAAACTATAGGACTGATAAAACGAATGACAACGGGTATGACTGATACAGTATGCCTAAAGGTCCTTTATTGCGCACTGGTCAGACCCATACTCGAATATTGCCTTGTTGTATGCCACTACGATCGACCGCATTGAACGTGTACAGCGATCATTTACGCGATATGCTGTTAACAATAGACCGGAAAACACCTACGAAATTTATCCGAGCTATGAACAAAGATGCCAGCTGTTAGGACTTGATACCTTAGCAAAACGTCGGAGTGTATCCCAAATCATGTTTGTTGCTTCCCTTATGTCGAACGCTGTTGATGTCCCATGTCTTGTATCATCCCTGTATTTTTATACTCCAACTCGTTCTCTCCGACCCCGTCCTCCACTTTTTGTTCCTCCTCGGCGTACGGCTGTCGGCGAAAATGATCCCTTTTTGCGTGCGGTGCGATTATTCAATGAATACGACCATTTGTTTGATCATCACATTCCTCTACCTACCTTCCGCTCCTTACTACGAGATAGTATTTGACCCGTTACGTTAAGTATTATAAATATTATCGAAATATGATCCATTGTAACGCGTAGCTTTAAGAATGTTGTTTAGGTTACCCAGACAACTGAACTCTCAATAAACTAAACTAAACTAAACTATAATCCACTTGTCTTATGCATGACAACACGTGTTGAAGATTATGATCTTAGTGCAACGTAATGTCTTTGAATATGCCCAAATGTTCGGTCTGAAATAGTTCTTACTTATTCTACTTTTTCATCCGTGGCTCTACAACCTCAAGAGGTTTTGGTTAACTATACATTCATTGCTTCCTTGACTTGATTTTATCCGTATTACCGGAAAAATTAGTCCTGCGTACAGGAGAACGTCGGGACAAGATTCGATGTCCGTCCGCTATCGCCTCGGCTATCGGACCGCTCTATCTTTTTATGAAACCAAAAAATATTTGACTTTCCTTTGGCCGATAATCAAAAAAATCTCTCCAGGAAAGCTTCTGCTAATTTCTTAGAGATATAGGGACGTCCATCTGAACGAAAAATGGTACATTTTGGGTTATCAGGTTTAGAAACCAATTTTAAATTATTTAACCAACTTTCATTTGATATTTCATTTAAGAAACAAATTTCCTTTGATCCAGATTATGTATCCTTATCGTCGTGCATTTTTTTCGCGAATTCATGCCTGAGGTTCGTTTTCTTTCATATCAATGACCGTTATTGAGGAATGTGGCTTAGACCATCGTCCTCGAAGTCAAGTAAATGTTCAATGTGATGGTGTCCGGGTTTCTGTTTGAGGCGCTGTTTCGATGGGAGTCCCCCCCCCCCCCCCCCTTCCCACATCCACAATTTGATCGGAAAGTTTAATCTCGATTTCACTGTGCGCAAGAAACGTCAAACCGTTGTTTGGAAACATTGTCTGTTGTGTTGTTTTTGCAAACTACGCGGACACCGTACTGAGCAAGGAGAAAAACATGAATTACGTAGAAAACTTGCTAATTTACGCGAGAAATCTCTCGCCGTTTTATATCTTCAGCATGGTGATATCGATATGTGTAGTGCTGCTGACGGCATATCTCGGATTCACCGGATGTACTGCAACGTTGGATCAGGATGAACGGAACGAGGAGCTGCAGCAGAGTAAAAGTACGAACAAAAAAACTGTTCATAATAAAAATGCCACACAAAACACGGTAAGCGGTTATTTATTTGATCCAAAATGACGGCTTGGCGCCGTATTGTCAGCGGTTATTGAAATTAAAAATTTACATTTCTACTAAACGACATATTTCAACTATTTGTAGAACGATTCTGAGCGGTCAGAAGATTCGTCGGAAGATAGCAGCAATGATAGCGAGCAGGAGCAGGACAGCGAAAACGAAGCCACGCGACAACTGCACATTGAATCTTTGGGCCAGCTAAAATCAGCTAAGCTTAAGTCGATTGAAAAGTCACTGACTGACGAACAACGGCAGGCGGAAAAGGAGTATGTTGATGGGAACGAAAAGAAAGGTATGATGCAAGTGCTTCATATGATCTAATCCTTTTAAAATGTTTCAGAATTGAACGGGCCCAGCTGGCAGCTATATTTGAGCTACTGAAAAAACAAGCCGATAGCTCAAATTTAAACGAGGAAGATTTAAAAGAACAGCTTAGCCTGTATCGCTAACAAGCATCGTCCGATTAGTTTTAGGGTTTTTGATATTTTTGATGTGCTAGTCAATTTTTAGCAGTAGACCATCACATGAGTGTCCATTCGATGTAGGTACCTAACGCCAGGATTAGATTTATGTTGCAGGGACCATTAGGGAAATCCACGAACAATCATATAATCATATCGAGTGATGCACGTTTTTAACCGATTCGATTTAAACTAATTTAAACAAAAAACCTAGGGCCATACTCCAACAGTCATACAACCTCGAATAGAGTAGTAAAACAATGAATACCAAATAACATACCAGATTTTATTTACATGACTAATGATGCGCATACAAGCGTGCGTGGGGTTAATCGATTTTGTAGTTGTAAGCAATATCGTAATTACTAATAAGCATCTGCAGAATCAGTACGTTGGAAAAGAAAAACACAATGCTCTGTATCCAGATGAACTCGAACGTGTTCCAACCTTTGAACTCGAGCAGGTAGGCCGGCAAAAGCCAGCCACCCTGCGAGATGAACCACATCACGGGAATGAACACCGCTTTCCGGATGCCAATGTTTCGAAAGTTTTTCACACACAGCGGCAACAGGGACAGGAACCAGACAAAGTACTGCGACGTAACGACCGGATTGTACGTGACCATTACGAACGCAATCGCAAAAAGGCCAAAGGCGAGCGTTTGTCTATGCTGCCCATATCGCACGGTGAGCATCAGGATTAGGACGAGCTGCGGCAAGAAGGTAAGAATCTTTTCTAGAATCGTCACGTCGAATGTGGAGCTAAGATATTGCAGATAGAAATAGAGCGAGAAGTTGTGTCGCGTGTCTTTCCGTACCAGATGGTAGAGCATAGATTCGTACAGAAATTGATACCCGTACAGCCAATAGAATAGAGCCGTGGACGAACCTAAGGCGATAACGGTGCCCAGCACGAGTGCTATTTGCTTAGCGTTTGGTTGCAAAATGGTGCGTACGATGTCGTGCCACTTTTCAAGCGTACGGTTTTGTGTGGCGAGATAGAAAGCTAGACAGAAGCCGATAGGGTAGAGCCGAAAATGAATCGATAGGCCGAGAAACAGGCCGGCGATAAAGTGTTGCGTACTGGTCTGCTCGTTCTTCAGCAGAAAGTAGATCGAGAGGAGCACTAGCGAGCATGAAACGCAGTCACCGTTGCCGCGTGTTGCTATGATCATGGTAAGCGGATTGTACAGCCAGCAGTAGGCACTGAGTTCCGCCATCCGGATGTACTTTGGAGGCAACGATTCGTTGTTGCTGTTTAGAATTTCGTTTTTACGCTTGATCAAATACTTGTTCCGATTGTTTAACGTTTCCAGCTTCAGCAGCTTCGTCTCGATCGATATTTTGTTGCTGCGGTAGCAATTCAGCAGTATCCATTTGATGAGCACGCCAATCAGGATGTCGAACAGCGAAAATATGAACTTGCCAAAGCTCGGATGCACTAGCAAGTTTGGCAGTACCAGATACGCCAATAGCGGAGTGTACCGATAGGTATGTCTTTTAAACGGTGATCCTAGGGCAAGCACGTGGTTAGCGCCATCGGTGACCACGCGGTAGTCCACATCGGTGTACTGCACATCCGACAAACTGTCCTGCACTTCGCCATAATATATGAGGAAAACACGTATGAGGGTGCTGATGATGAGATGCTTCTTGAAAGACATTTTTTACACATTTAACCGGCTTGCGGCTCGTTTATAGGGAACTATCTTATGGGGGTGTTAGTGTCCGCAGTTTTTCGTTATCTACACTCGTTCTACGCTTGTTAGCCGATGAGAGTATCACCTTTCTACAGTTTTGTTTTCATTTCGATAGCGGCTTTCCGCATGCACTCTTTGAAGTTGTGAAACTCTTTATCGCAAGACCGATGCGCCACATTAAGATCGGTTGTTACGCATGTGGCGTAGGCCGCTGCAGCCACGGAACACTTTGCCATTAACAGTGGATAACTGCGAAGCCGTTGGTTGGCCCGTTTTACTGATTCCATCGCGTACTGCCGCACTAAAAGACGTTCGGTGTAAAGCGATGATCCTGACGAAATGCAACCACTTTACTTTGGTCCGATGCGAAACGAACGAATTTCGCGGGGCGGTAATGCACTTGGTTCGGGTTCGGCAATAAACGCGTCGTACAGAGGTTTCGAAAAGAATATCAACAAAGCGGTGCCGGTTAGAAGGTTGCTGAACAATCGAGGATTACGCTGAACCCAATTTCGTTTTGGAACACGCAGTGGTCGCCTCGGATCAGTGTGCATTGCTTTTGCGCGCTGTTTCTCTCTCCCGCAGGATGGTTTCCTTTTCGGCTTTGTAGTCGCGGTCGAGTTGGATGCCGGAGCAGCACAATGATACTTTATGCCACTTCAGACAGCATTGCCGCATGTCCTCGATGACATCGTAGCACTTTACCTCGTCGTAGCTGTGCTCTAAATCGGAAGGGGTGAAACGTGAATTACGTAAGCATTATAATTATGCTTTACTCGCCACACCCAAGGGACCGCCAAACTTACCTCGCAAACAGGTCTGAATTTTACAAGCGGCTGCCTTGCACGGGTCTTTCGATTTGCTCTGGGACATGAAAAACCTATATTTTATCGTGCCGCAAAAGTTTCTGTTTGCCGAACTCGGAACAATTGTCAAATAATTTACAGCCGGCCTATTACATCGTTGCGTGTACAAAACGTAGGTTTGAGTACTACGGTTGGGGTCGATAATTTTGGTTGTTTTCGTTTAATCCATACCCGTTTTGTTTGGTTTTTAAGGTGATAAACTTATAAGAAGATGGTGGTCTTAAGTGTTTTGCAGCATAAAACACGCTTCTATAGTTTATTTTACCAGATTACTGAAATTGTTCGAACCACCAGCAACCGTTCGAAATGAGCGAAACAGCGACACAGCTGATAAATGTCAAAGCGTTCGTTGGTGTAAACAAACGATGTAAACAAAGTAAATGACCTGCAGTGGTTTGGTTTAACTTTTTTTTAGAGTCAATTGTAGTGATTTGAATGTAAATATGGGCAGAAAGTGTTGTGTGCCGTACTGTTGCTCAAACTACGATGCAGCCATTAAGCGTGGTCTTCCATCGATAAGTACATTCAAGTTTCCCGACGATCCATACCTTTTGAGCTGTTGGAAAAGCGCCATCAATCGACCTAACTGGAATCCTTCAAAACGGTCTAGCATTTGTATAAATCATTTTGTACCGGAAGACGTTGAAAGGTACGATAAGCCGGCCAGGTTGAAACCGAATGCGGTGCCTAGCTTGTTTCCAGAAGCGCAACTGCTAGCGGAGCTCAAGAATAGCACCGATAGAAAGCATTGTACAGAGATACATGTGGATAAAATCCATGAAGGAGACATGGGTGAAATGCAAAACGATGAGCCTTCAACGCTTGATTGCGTTAAAGATTTTGAAAATTTTAAAGCAGAAGTACATGATAAACTGCACAACAAGGATTGGATGTTAGTTTTTAGACCAAATATAGCACATTTATTAAGCATAGATGATGCAAATGATCAATGCGCTGTTAAAATCCATGCAAGTATAAAGATATACAGTGATTTACGTATGAGGATTTTCTTAAATGAAGAGGAACAGACCGCTGCACAGCTTGGGACGGAAAACATACTCTTAAGGTGGTCACAACTTAATAGCGTAATAGATTCGTTCACACCCGCTCCAGTTGAACAACTCAATGCCATGGAGGAGAGCTTAAAAGATGAAACTCATGAAACGATGTTTCTTGAAAAACATCTAGAAGAAACAGTTAGTGAACATGAGGATTGTACAGAAACTACCATAGAAATAACAATCGAGAAACCATCTCCCGAAGCAAATGAACGGTTTAACGAGATGGGACAGAAACCCACCAGAGGCAGTAGTCGGGATCACAAATCGGTGCTAAAATGCGTACAACACTTACAGGCTGTGAGAAATAAATGCTTTGTTTGTAATACAGAACATGAAACATTGGAAGAGCTTGAGTACCACATGTCTACCCATCTCGACCTGTTACCATATCATTGCATCAGCTGTATCCACGAAGATGTCATCGTTAGGACTTTAGCCTCCCTGAATAAGCATCATTTAATGCATCAAAAACCGTTGAAATGTCGCTTTTGCGATAAACGATTTACTACGTACGGATCGCGTAGCTTCCACGAAGAAGTAAAACACGGCAAGAATAGTAGAACATTCAAGTGCGATGTATGTCAACGAGAGCTGCTGTCGAACCGTAGCTTACAGAACCATCGAAAACTTCACGAAAATCCCGATTTGTTCAGATGTACCGTTTGCCTGCGGACTTTATCCTCTACGTACGAAGTGAAATTACACATGCGAACGCATACGGGAGAGAAGCCACACAAATGTATCTACTGTGGCGTTTCTTTCAACAGAAAATCTAATCTAACTGAACATGTGCGTCGATGTCACAACCTGGAGCGACCCTTCATTTGCGAAGTGTGCGGAGAACGGTGTAGTAGTCAGTTAAGACTAAAGAAGCATAGGACTTCGCACAACCCCGAACAGGAAAGAGCGCCAAAAGTAGCTCGGATGCGGAAAGGGTTCCATTGCAAAGAATGTGACAAAACGTTCGATTCATCCATCCAGTACCATTCACACAAACGGCAGCACGTGAAACGATTCCAATGTAGCTACTGTGGCATTAGGATAGCACAGTTGCGTGACTTTGAAGATCACCAAAACACACACACTGGTTCCCGGCCGTACGAGTGTCGCAGTTGTGGGAAAACGTTTAAGACTGCTTCAACATATTACGGACATCGTTTGATCCATGGCGGAGAGAAGAAACATTTTTGTGCCGTTTGTAACAAGGGCTTTCTACGTTTACGTCATGTCCAGGTGCACATGCGAACGCATACGGGCGAAAAACCGTACCGGTGTGAATCTTGTGGCCGCAAGTATGCCGACAAACAGACCTACAATAGACATCAGCTGACGCATCGTCCTACCGTTGGTGATATGCTTGTTCGGGCAAAGGAAGATAAAGCGCTGACTGAAGAAAAACTTATCCAGGTCGAAAATACGCAACCTGAGGAACCATTTGGCTCACCCAGCAGTGACCATGAGTACGAGGCGGGATTGGCAAACAGTTTCGCATCGAACGTGTTAGACAGCCAAAGTTCAATGGTGTTTGCTGCCTTATCACAAGGGACATATGTGGCGGAATTACCACCATTAACCGGCTCTGATCGAGATGGCACGATATTAATATCTGAGGATGTACAAAACATTATCATTGTTGAACAGTAGGAAAAATGTATCATCATAAATCGATGTGCGAATGACATTTCTCTTTTTTCCATAAATCTGTTATCCGAACATTTAAATAATAGGCAAAAACACATTTTTTTTCAGTGCGATAGGTGCTCTAATTTATTAAATGCTAAGAAAAGTTGCATTTTTAAGGAAAACAATTGCAAAACTATTGATGCTGCATTAGGACAGAACAAACGTATGTAATTAGTGCAAGGTACACGCGCTACAATTTCTAAAACACAGAACAAGATAACAAACACACATTTAAACTTGTAACAGTAAAGCAACTCCAGCTAGCGTCCATTTGGCTGGTTTGTCTTTGGTTTTTAAATTAAAGGTCCAAATGTACGTTGGCCCACGTGTCCTGGTTTTGTACACCGGACATTCATACATGTTTCGTAGATCCTGTTTATCCTGGGTTAAAGCCTGGTGTAAAAATTATAATGAAGAAAACGGTGAGCATAAGAAAATCTCGAACCAGAAAGTCAAGAAAGCTAGATCAACGGACGAAATGCTTCCTTTAGCTACATTACCCGAATGTTTATGACCGGCATTTGGGGATACAGCTCCTTCAGCTTGGACTCCATGATGATGCTTTGCTGTACGTCCCATCGCGCACCCTCCATAAATATGCCGTGAACGTACGCACCTTCTCGGGGCCCGGCCGAAAAGTCATCCTTTTGCTTCTTGGTCACGTCACAGTGCAAACACATTTTATCGAGCGGCAGCTCGTTTTTCCTTGCCGTCGACTGCATGATGGCTGTCAGCAACGACTGGGGATTAAAAAATCCGGCCAACCACACGGATATGGGGAGCTGGGGAAGGTGTCGAAAAGATAAATGTTGTGGGATCGTACAGAAAGAGCAGCGACTAGTTATAGGATTGGCGTTCTTACCACAAAATCGGCCGACCAGGTCTCCAGTTCACGTAATCGAAGTAGCAAATCCACGAACCACCCGGTGAGGCCTAACAGCGAAGGATAAGCACGAGAAGCCCATACTACAGGTACCTGATCAAGGAAGAGAGAATTCTCCAAATCTTCCATATCGGACGTGATGGTGAGTTCGCCCTTCATACCAAGGTCAAGTTCTTTCAGGCTTCTCTTTATCTCACCGGTAAGATAGTTCATACGTTCGCACTCCTGGAATGCTACGATCACGTAGGGCGTGCGCTCCTCCACCTTGCCCATGATTTCCGCCATGTTAAACTCTTCCGGTAGCTTCTCCATAATTTCGTCCAGCACCTGCTTCACCTTGTCCTCGCGCGTCACGGTCGTTCCCGAGCCCGAACCGGCATCGCGCGGTTGCATCTCGAACACGGTTCGGAACAAATTTTCGGAGGTGGTTGTAAGAAAACCTATTTCTGCGTTAGGATGTAACCCGTACAGATAGGGCGATTCCGGTGGCATTGCTTCGTCGATGTAGGCATGATAGCCAGCGTAGTCGGTGTTGGGTGGGGCGGCAAATCCCGGCGCCAGAAACAGTTCCCCATCGACCAGGTCTGGTTGCATCAGCTCCTCTAGATAGGTGATGCAGGTGCGTCGATCCCAATCATCCGTAATGTGTCCGCCGTACATGATCTCCCCGAACAGGTAGCGCAGATCCTCCCAGGGCACCTTGGTGTTAGCCTCGAGATAGTTGTAGAGCACGGACACGGATATGTTGAGATCGCCTACATTGAAGGGATAAATCTTGTTCCACCCTTGCGGCCCAAACTTGCGCCTTTCCGCAACGACGGCGTGGAAGTAGCAGAGTGAAAATAAAATCACTTTAAATTCCGCTTCCTTGCCACACATTTCCAACGTTTCCTGGGTAAAATTGTCCAGGGCTTTGTGGATGTTTGCCTGCATGCCAGTCGGTGGTTCGTTCGTGATCTTAATCGACGACTCGAGAATGCCTTGCGGTATGATGTGGGCCGAGGCGGTAGCGGCGGGCTCAGCACTCATAAACACGCGATAGTTGTCGTGCGATCCCTCGGAGTAAAACTCCAGCTTTTTCTCCAATGCCGGTAACCACTTCTTGACCAGGTGAATATTTTGCAAAATGACCCAGTGGCCAGAAGATGCCGCTTTGTCCATAGCTGCTTCGGCTACCACTTCCTGTCCCTGTCCGAGGGACACATTGTAGAAGTTACCATTGTCGGCAGAATAGCCCAACTGTTTTCCGAGCGCTTCCACGTCCTTCAGCGGATTAACGCCCGGCGAAAGAATGAAGAATATCGGCGTCGATGGGCTAGTTTCTTCGAACGATTTGGCAAATTCCATCGTTCGATTCTCGACGTATCTGGCGCCAAGTTTTTCCTCAATGAAATCCCTAAAAATTTGAAAACACAAACACAATCAGTTCTATAGCTCCTGCACAGTGAACGTACGTACGTCATGGCGTAGGTCATACGATCGGGGCGTAAGGCGCGCATCATACACAAGCGCTGCAGTGCAGTTTTGTTTTTCCACTCTTGAGGGAACTTTTCCTTTTCGGGACATTCCGATTCAATGAGCTTCTTCCAGCGTTTGGAGGACGTTTCAATATCACGATCGAGATTTCTAAATTCATCCTTTGACGCCAAACTGCAAATTCCACCCCAAGCAAGATTGGTGAGAAAGTCCACCGGTGATGTGACGTGCGGCTTGATGGGGAAACGCAACAAAAAGTCGAGTTCGGCCGGTGTGATTTCCTCGTTGATCAGCAAAATCTTTGAAAAGTAAAGAAACAGATTAAGATTTTGATACCGCAGCGTGATGGTATTATCATTTGCTTGATCCTCTGTGATGTTCACCTGGAACGTCATCTGTGACATGAAGATCAACTTATCACACTCGAACAGGCCTCGCGTAGTGTACTGGAACACCGAGAAGGAAATGCAATCGATCAAATTGCGTACTCGGGCAGGGACTTCGTCCGCAGCGTCGGCCTTCGAGATGGCCTTCTGGAAAACTACGCTAAACGCTTTGAGAGAAAACTGGTAAATCGGATTGATGGTGTTAAGATCATTCAGAATAAAGTATAACAAACTGGCCCTAGCAGCAGCCGGACGGTAGTGTTCGCGCGCTTCGTCAATCTCCTTCGAGGTGACCTTAGCTTCGGTAACTTTTTCTTCAATTTCCGCTGCCGTCTTTTTGGTCGTCTCTAGATTTTCCACCAGCGCCGTATCGCCGAGAATGTTACCTCCGGCCGAGGACAAACGCGACAGCAAATCGTCCTCTAGCCGTTTAAGCATAATTTTAAAGTCGTTCTGCTGCTTTGTTAAATCTGCCTTCAACTCCTCCAGATCGGGTCGCTCCGCCTTCACAACCTCCGCCAGCAGCTGATCCTCCAACCCATCCCGAGTGACGGTGAAGTTGATCAGTGTGGTTTGGGCTTGCATTTCCGGTTTGTAGTGTGGGTTGGCCAGCTTGGTGTGCAAAATGAGTCGAAATTTGTGGTTGTACTCGACCTCTTTGTCTCCGATTTTGATGGCTCTGTTTGGATAATAAGTTAGATTGTTGCAAACAATTCTTTTCGAGTAGCCTAATTCTAACCAAGAAGAGTCTTACCGTCCTTTTTTGATGAGATTTCGTCCAAGCAAAGAGTCCAGTACGGGATCAACGTTTTCGCTGATGTTTTCAATCAGCACCGTGCTGCCTTTTGCGAGTGCCTTTTCCAGTATCTCCAGATATCCCTTCGAACCCAATCGAATAACCTTGAGTATATCGCCGTACTTTTGCTTGATCCATTTAATACCCTGCAGCTGAGGGTCGATCATCAAGGGCCAGCGATCAGAGTTGCTCAGTATGGTAGCGTTCTCGATGGACATTCGATCGCTGGGCAGCCCTTCATTTTGCCAGGTGGCGATTTGAGTATCATCCGTTAGCAACCGTAACGGATCAAGGCTGTCAGTAATGGGAACGGGTGGTTCAAGAGCTCGCAGGAACGGCAGCCACATCTTATTCATCATGTCCAGCCGGAATTGTTTGGTGAAGCATCCAACGTATGAGATGAATGCCGTCACGAGCAAAATGTCTCCCGGAAGCGTGGTTGCTTGTTGCATGAATCTAACATTTGGAGAAGAATTAAGAAACATTTAAATTAACTCTCGGTTACGTGTGCAATAATTAACTAAACATTTGGCATACTCAGCCACAGCTTCCGCCCAGCGCACGTTTTCACTAGCAAGTCCTCCGACCAGACGATTGGCCAGCTGAATGGTGGCCTGTGTTGCGTCGGCTTCCTGCTGGCAACGCAGCTTGTCGGCGGTTGCTTTCTCGAAATCGGCCGTCAGTTTGGCCAATTGTTCCTCGAGGGACTGTGAGTAGAAAGAAAGGACATCGATAAGTGAAGCAACGATAAGCACGTTGTTAAATAATTTCATACTTACGGAAACTTTTTTCTTAATGTTAGCCAACTTCTCCTGCGACGCTGTAAGTTCGGCGTTTGCAGCGGCAAGAGCGCGTCGTTTAGGCTCAACGTCGCAATACACGTCGTAGAACTTAATAATATTGATAACCCAGGCACAGAGCCCAGCTGCCGCAGCCGATTTAGATCGTACGAAATCGGGCTCGAACTCGGAATCCTTCAGATAGGGCTGAATGGCTTTGATGATTTCCGGATGTATATGTTCCTTGTCGTAGTTGATCAACGAGTCTAAGAACGTATCAACCTTGGCCATCGTAATTTTGGCCGCCTTCCAGCTTCGATCCTTTGCAATTTTTCCATTCGGGGCCAACAACACCATGACAGCGGCGGTGACATTGGTCACCACACCCGGCGGTGAACCGAACGACTTCAGCTCAGTCAGATTGGCCTTGTTGAGCGTGTTTAAGGCTTCCTGAGCTGCGAGCAAAGCTGGTTCAGCTTTCACTAAATCTTCCTCACAATCACGCTGCTTCTTAGCGACCTCCTCGGCGATAATGGCCACCTTCTGTTCCTCCTCGTCGGCGATCGCTTTCTCCGTCTGCACCTTTTCCGTCTCGATGCCGACGATTTCGATCAGTGCGTCAGCGGCGTCATTTTTCTCCTTCAGCTCTATTTCCTGTACGGCCAGCTTTTGCTTCAAGGCCGCCACTTGGTCCGCGGTGTTGCGCAGCTTTTCCAACCCATTCTCCAGACGTTCTACCTTCTTCCGGAGCTCGCCGTGCTTTTCCTTTAACAGCTTATCGTACAGACTGATCTGCTCCAGGTAAGACTTTGGCGTAGTGTAATTGTAGCGACGTTCGTTCTGCAGATAGACCTTCGACATTGAGTTGACGGACGTGTGGACGTAGGCCATGAAGCGCGCAATCGAGTCCCGGCATTCAACCGGTAGGACTGTCAACTCCTGTAAAAATCTCAACGATACGGACATCAGCGCTTCCTGTGGCCACTCGTGGAACCAGTTGATCTGGGTGCAGGTGATGATGGCGGGGAACTTGCGGGACCGTACTCGGAGAGTCACTCCGACAGGCGAGAAGCAAAGCACCACTTTCAGCTGACGCCGGACGCGATCGATGAAAAACTTCCAGCAGTTTTCGCGCGAATCCACCAGCCCAGCTCCCTTCACCTCGTTCCGCACGCCCGATATGATGTTCTCCACCTCGTCGTCCGGGAACAGATCCGGTATCTCACCCGAGGAAAGCAAATCATTGATTATGACTAGGAAGATTTCGTTCGATATCTGTGCGTCTGTCATGAGGAACATAATACCGACGTTTTTCATGCCTGCCTTCAGGTACAGTCCGGACAGTTCGTTCTGTGTGGCGTGTCGAGGAAGGAGAGAAACGGCAAGAACAAGAAGCACATTATTAAGGGTTAAACACTTTAGTGAAGAGTTGACGGACGTGTGGACGTAGGCCATGAAGCGCGCAATCGAGTCCCGGCATTCAACCGGCAGGACTGTCAACTCCTGTAAAAATCTCAACGATACGGACATTAGCGCTTCCTGTGGCCACTCGTGGAACCAGTTGATTTGGGTGCAGGTGATGATGGCGGGGAATTTGCGGGACCGTACTCGGAGAGTCACTCCGACAGGCGAGAAGCAAAGCACCACTTTCAGCTGACGCCGGACGCGATCGATGAAAAACTTCCAGCAGTTTTCGCGCGAATCCACCAGCCCAGCTCCCTTCACCTCGTTCCGCACGCCCGATATGATGTTCTCCACCTCGTCGTCCGGGAACAGATCCGGTATCTCACCCGAGGAAAGCAAATCATTGATTATGACTAGGAAGATTTCGTTCGATATCTGTGCGTCTGTCATGAGGAACATAATACCGACGTTTTTCATGCCTGCCTTCAGGTACAGTCCGGACAGTTCGTTCTGTGTGGCGTGTCGGGGAAGGAGAGAAACGGCAAGAACAAGAAGCACATTATTAAGGGTTAAACACTGTAATCAAACTTCCTTTGATAACACCGCTGCACAGTTGAAGAGAGTGGATCGTAAACGGGGCTAATGGGGCAGAATCAAAGTGGCCCATAATCTGAAATCGCGTTAGTCAGCTGCTTCGCTATCAGCCTTATCAGAAGGAAGTTATGCGTAGACAGTAGGGTTAATAAACTTGAGCAAACCTTCAGATCGACCTCGTTCTGTGTGGCGTGTCGAGGAAGGAGAGAAACGGCAAGAACAAGAAGCACATTATTAAGGGTTAAACACTTTAGTGAAACTTCCTTTGATAACACCGCTGCACAGTTGAAGAGAGTGGATCGTAAACGGGGCTAATGGGGCAAAATCAAAGTGGCCCATAATCTGAAATCGCGTTAGTCAGCTGCATCGCTATCAGCCTTATCAGAAGGAAGTTATGCGTAGACAGTAGGGTTAGTAAACTTGAGCAAACCTTCAGATCGACGACACTGTAGCCTTTCTTTAGTTGAATTTGAGCCACTTCCAAGCTGGAGATGAAGGCGGCCAATCGACTCAGGGATTGTTTTCCACTGCCACCGACACCCACCAGCAGGGCGCTACCTCTAGGCGACTCCAATATTCGGTTGATTCTGCGTGTGAGAATAAAATCGTTAATGCCTGCGGACTGGGATGAAACTACTCTAACAGCATAGGCGGTCGTGTGAGAAGGCATCTTGCAGCCGACTTAACGCCGGTATAACGTTCCCGTAACCCACCTGTTCACAACAGGCGTGTGTTTCGCAAAGGCGCAAACCTACCTGCACACGTGCATCATGGCGTCTTCAAAGAGCACCAAGTTCATGGCCGAGATCAGATCGTTGTACGACATCATCGCTTCCTGCAGAAGCTTCGTCAGCACACCCCAGTCAGTAATGGGCATGTACTTTGGTTCACCGATACCGCCCGCAAAGTGGCAGTAAATGTTCGGCTTGTCGAAAACGATCGATTCGTCGATCTCTTCGAACGACTTCTTAACGAGATCGTTTTGCATTTTGGTAAAGCTGTCGATATCCTTGTCGTCTAGCAGCTTATCGCCGTAGACGCGCTGGGTTTCATGAAGCCACAGTCGGATGAAATCGCTCGACGAAACCAAACAATCATTGGTGCTGAACAACAGGCCCTGTATGCATATATAAAGGTATGTGGGTAATCCGCACGTGTAGCAGTAACGAAGACACAGTGTAAGCGACGAATGGTTGGAAAGCAAGGAAGAAGAAAAAATAGATTCAAAAATCAGTTTTCAAAAACAGTAGAGCAATTCTCGCGCTCGCATGAAAGGCAATAGGCAAAGAGGTCCAAAGCGCGTGGAAGCAATAGCAGCCATAGCTAACCTGAAAGACGTTTGTCAGGTCGCGCAGATTGAAGACATAGTGAAACTTGATGGCCGTCGGTAAAAACACTTGTGCCACTTTAGTGTGTAATGCCAAACTTGCTGCGACAATATTTTGTGATATTTTCGTGACGGCTATGTTGAACTTCTGTTCGGCATTGGCAAAATGCTGAACCAAAATCGAGTGGTAGATCGTCGTGACGGCGTCGGAGCCCGGAAAGCTGACCGCGAACACGCAAAAGTGCCGCTGAAGCCGGGGGTTGATGGTGAAACTGCCGGAAGTAGGGTTCATGCAGGACACGTACTGGCAATTGTGAATGTCTTTGAGCGTGAGCTTGTTCCGATCGTACCAATGGTTGTAGTCGAGATGTTGTCGAATCAGCGTGTGCGGCTGGACAGTGCCGTAAGCGTCTACTTCCGGCATGTTCATATCGTCGATGAAGTAAATTAGAGTCTTGCTACCGGGCGGACCATAGTTCCGTCCGGCTTTCTTCTCCAATGGTTTCTCCATCACTTTCTGCAGCATCTCCGAGGAGGTGTAAAAATTGAACGGTATGTTCGCAATGGCGTAGTTCTCCGAGAGGCTGCCGAGCTTCTCGTTCACCACGACCGTCTTCCCGCAGCCGGCAATGCCGACGAGCATCACCGGGTGCGCCCTGTCCATCAGCAGGTCGAGGAAGAAACGCAATCGTATAGACTCGGAGGTATGCACCAGAACCGCCTGCAAGGGCTGATCGCAGTCCATCTCGAACTTGGGTAGTATCTCCGTCCACGGGGTCCACTGCTTCGTTTCCGTGTCGATGAAGTAATCGAAAACGGTTCCATTCGGCGGGAACTTGACGGTTTTGAACTCGTTCACCCACCATTTGCTAAACTCGATGCGGTAGTCAATGGCCGCATCCTGAAACATAGCCGAACCGAATGCCCAAACGCACGAGAACACAAAATATAGGTCATGCCACTCCTTGGGACAATCTGCTGGAGTATTGGTTGGAATCAGTAGACACTCCAATAAGTGACACAGCATTTGTATGTGAGCCATCTCGGCGACGGGGGTGATCTTTTTGAAGCGCGTTCGAATATTGTCCAGGCACGCTGGGATGTACTTGTCGAAGAGAATGACCAGGTTGGATTTTTCCGCAGGAATGGTCCTCGTTTCAATCCAACTTGTTACATACCTGAAAGTACACACATATTATGGTACTCGCATATTAGTACGCCGGAACCATCGTTCGGGGGTTGGGATGTAGCAACAACCCCCGAACTACGGCCGGCCTACTAAAAGCAAAAATTTGAATTTCGTTTTTTGTTCTCACGGATTCCATCCAAGATCCTGTGGGTTAATGTAAAGTATGCCAGCTCTCGATACTGTCGCGGGTGTGGCGGTGCGAAGGTTGGAAATTTCAAAGATTAGCCGCATGTAGGGCGTGAGCGCTATGCGCTCGTTCGAGGCTAGCGTCAGAACCTTGTTGTCGTCCATGACCGTATTAAGACTTTCGATCCACATCGGATCAATGTCACCGTCCAAGATGATCCACTTCGGATTGTCCCCACTGAGCGACGCCTGGTCACGCATGATGACCGAAAACAAACCATCCTTCCATTCGCGCGTCGCAGGATTAATGATACCGAACAGTTCGTCGTTCGTTACTGCCTTGGGATTCTTGTAGTTGAAGAACGGTTTCTTCTTGCCGTTCTGATAAGTTTTGTAGAGTGTCTTCCAAACTTGTGTCTTGCCCGTGCCCGCATTGCCGACGATAAAGACGGAATGGCGCACTTCGAGCAGCTCTTCCAGCTGAACCACCTTCAGTATGAAGTTATCTTCTGGCTGAAGGGCCAAATCAAGGGTTGCCTGTTTGACGGTTTTCTCAAATTCCAAATCGCGCTTTCGGGGTACGTCCAGCGCTGGGAACAGATCACCGATCAAACCCATAAATACAGGCATATCATCAGTTACGATTTTGGGAATGTTGAAGTCACGAAGAGCTCGCATCAGCACTTCCTCCTCTGGTCGGCCTGGATCACCGCGCTAGAAGTAAGAGAGAGAGAGATACAGTTGCAGCGAGTGTACAGTACAGAAACAGGAGGCTTTACTTACTTTCAAGGAACCTGCAACGACGAGAACAGATTTAATTGCTCGCAAACCCCAATCGTAATGATCCTGCTTCGAAAGTAATTCCTTGCACAGTGTGTAGAGTGTGATGAACTTCCGTGCGAGTACTCTGGCATCTTGGAAACCTTCAGCAACCAACATGATTTCGCAAATCAGCTCAAAGTCAGGAACCACCATGGCGCATGGACTGATGATATGTTTGAAACGAAAATAAAAGTACAGTAGTTGAAGCGGATCAAGCGATCATTGGTAACACACTTACCGAAAGAGTGCTTTCAAGTTTTCTGGCAGCTCAGTACGTCCAGCGTAACCGGGATTCATCGTAATGAATATACCAACCGTCGGAACGCAGGCGATAAACTCTCCCATAAAGTCAAACTTGGACTTTTTGTCTCGAATGGCGTCCTGTACCGATTTTACCTGTACCGCCACAACGGACAGCACCTCCACGGAGATTCGGTTGAACTCGTCGAAGCAACCCCACGCGCCAGTTTGGGCTAATCCTTTGTAGATGTTACCGCACGACTTGTAGTCCATCTGTTCGGAACAGTTGAACACGTACACCATAATACCGAGTGCACGACCAAGATCTTTGGTAGTTTCCGTTTTGCCCGTACCGGCCGGGCCTGCCGGGCCACCACCCATCACCAGATGCAGCGATTGCGTAAGGGTAATGTAGCAACGATCGGTCAGCGGAGTGATGACGAGACGCGGTGTGTTGCCAAGATATTCGTGGCTATAGCAAAACTGTGCGTCACAAATGTTGGCAAAACAGTCCTTTTCCGCGTCGTCCCAACGGTGGCGCAACTGTGACTGCCACTGGAATGCGGACGCAAATTCAACCTTCGATTGAATCAGCTTGCTGACGACGTCCCGCGAATGGACGTCGATCGTACAGATGGTCATAATCTTCTGCCGATCACCTCGCGTTAACTCGCCGAGCAGCAGTGTGATGAGCGTGCTGAGTTGGGAAATCTGCTTTTTGTAGTAATCCTTGATGGCGTTGTCGTAGCCCTCCTCGAGCCGGCTAAACGCGATGTTCACTTCCGTTGACCACCAGATTTGGGTGCCACACAGCGATACCTGGGCCGGGTAGTCAAATAGCCAGTGTTCTCGTTGTTTCTCTTCGTAAGCTACCACCGCCTCAGCTATGTAACTTCGCAATGATGTTCGCATCGCGATTTGGATGCGATTAAGCCATACTTCAACCTGCAAATACAACGCCAAAGAGTCACCAGAGAGACAGACGGGTAACACACTCTTGCACGATATACTTACAGCACCGGTGCAGTTACAGCACTCGAAAAACTTTACGTATTCGGTATCCTTCGCAATCATTCCGAGTGCCTTCTTGCTGTGACCATCGTCATGCGATTCTAGTTTGAGCTTTGCGATCGAGTCGAACAGTTTGGTAAGATGCTTGCAAACAACCTCCGGCCGATTTCCGTTGCTCAGGATATCTAGCAGATCGGCCGCCGAAACGAAGTAAAAGCGTGGAAAGTAAAGTCGCTTAGTTTCCAGATATTCAGCTAAAGCTTTCTCGCACAATGCCAGCTGACTCTGCAGGTTGTCCAGCTTGTCGACCAATCCTTCCCGATTCGTAGCGTGAATAACGTTGGAATTTTTAGCCATCTCCTCCATCATAATCTTGAACTCTGCGTCAATATTGTCGAACCGTTCCGAGTCGACCGGCAGCTGCATCCGTATGTCGTCCGAGCTCATAAAGATCGACTCGAGATGAGCCCAGGTACGCTGCACCTCAAACCATACGGTAATAACCTGATCCGCCGTGGTTAGTTTCTTCTGCCATTCGGACACCTCCTCCAGGAAGTGTGCAATGAACTTTGATGTGATTAAATTTTGAAGCACAACCTGTAACGCAAACGGATGGACGGTTTAAAAACGGATAACTACAAAGTCTCGAGTGTCTGCAGATGGTACCTGATTTTCTTCAAGCGTTTCGATCAATTCTTCCGACGCCTTTAGCAAGGTGGACCCGGTCCGCAGATGAGTTTCGTATTCGAATTCCATCATTTTGGTGTTGGGACTACCGTTCCACACGGAGTGCAGATCGCGTAAGATTTTTTCCATCGACATTTCCTTAACCGCCTTGTCGACTATATTTTTCACCTCTTCTTCGCATTCGTGTAGGTTCAGTGCCAGCAGATCGGAGAGTGTCGTGTTTTTGTCCATGATGAACGTAACCTGGCAGTATGGGTAAGAGGTATAACGTTACAATGGATAATAATGGCACTACAAATGCACGATTAAGACATTCGTCAATAACAAATTTGCGAGAAAAATTAGAGAGCTTTGGAAAGCTTATTTACATCGCTAGGAAACTTACTGTAATTTCGGGTGGAAGATTTGCTAAACTCTGGAATACAAGCAACGATATGTACAGAACGATTAATATTTGTGTATTTACAAGGTTCAGATTTTGAGACCGGTGTAATGTGGTTGGGGGATGAGTACGACGAAATGGCATTTTAAAACAACAACTAGTAAACACTGTTATTTACAAAGCACTTACAAAAATTTGGCTTACGTTCACATTCAGCGTTTAAACAAAAATGGAAACATACAGTATAAAACAAATAGGTCAGTTGGGTTTTAATTGGAAGCGAGTTTGGGTTGTTCGCTGTTGTCGCTTTTTTTTGGCAGTGCACAAGTGCGGGCAAAACATGAGTTTCAATCAAAAGCAAACTACGTGTGGGCGCGTGCTGCAAACCGAACTGTTTTTGCTATCAACAGTTTACACCGCATCGGCATGCAGGTGGAAGCAGTTCGAGTATTGTCTAATGACCTTCGTCGTTCGTTATTTGCTAATGAGCCTGCAGACGTTTCAATGCTGATTTTTTTTTTATACAATTTAGAACATATTTCATTAAAGTAGTAGAGGCGTTAGGAATAGCAGTCATGGCCTTACAAGTGGTTTACTTTTGATTGAAACATCCCCGCATGGCTCGCAGTATCAGTACAGACAGAGGACACAGAAATGGTGGGGAAGAAAAGTCCCAGAAAAATAAAATAACGCTAAGGCTGGTATCGCACAACCGACACCTGTTTGATGGATAGTAATGGTCGGTAGTAACCTTGGTGGAGGACATCAGCTGATTCCAATGGCGCTCTCGGATGGCCGGATTTTGCAGCTCGCCAACAGCGCGCAGCGACGTGAGCATGTTCTTGACCGTCGACTCAAGCGTAATGTACGTGTCCCAGGGTCGCATTTCCTTGTCGAGCAGACGGATATCCTTAGCGAACTTTTTGCACTCGATGTCCATGTTTTCCACGTCCACCTTGCGCCATGGAGTTGTTTTCCAGTCTTCAATGCTGGTACGAACGATGAACACGTAGTCCCAGAGTTGCTGTACACATAGATGGTACGAATAAAAAGATAGGAATATTATAGGCCCAGCCGCACTCTGTACCAACCTTCAACATTTTCATCTCCTTGCGACACTGGCGAAGCAGTTTAAACTCTGGGACGGACACTTCAAACAAACTACCTGATTCCTGTATATCCGACATATCTTTTTCCAACCGCTGGACATCGCCATCGATACGATCGAGCAGAATGTAAGGTTCCAGACAATCGTATTTGAAAAATTCATATGTACGGAACACATCACGGAACACGGTAATATGCACGTCGAACATGGCGATCCGATTCCGGATGCCGACCACCTCGTTGGCCTGCAGTGGTGCGACCTGTTGCTTCACGGTCAGTGCAATCTTTTTCGTGTTCGCCCACTGTTCCGGAAGCTCCTGTAGGTACACGTTCACCTCCTCCGGAATGTCCATATCGTAGTACTTGAGCAGCTCGATCGTGTCTTTCATCGGTTCGAACATCTCGTCCGTGGTGGCGGTACGTTCCTTGACGTGTAGCAGGTAGGCCATGATGTTAACCAAACCTTCATAGTCACCTTCCTTCACGACCTGCAGGAGTCCTTCGTCCGCTTTGCGGATAAAGTTGCCGAGATCGGTTAGGCTGTGGGTCACATTGTTCACGAGATGCTCCTTAAACATGTTGCCCCACTTGCGCACAATGTTCATCAGCGATTGCCGGAAAGGGCGCACGTCCACCTGGAACCAGGAGTTGAATATTTGAAACGATTCAATTTTTTCTATCTCCTGGTACAGCGACTCGTAGTGATCGATTTGCTCGCGGAACGCCTCGATGGTTGGTGGACAGGGTTTGGGCGCGTCCGGGTCCTTGTTGATAATCAGTTCAATTTCGTCACTTTCCAGCTGGCGACCGTACTCGAGAAACGTTTCCATGCTGTACTCACGATCCTCGAGCCACAGATAGGAGTAGCGCTCAAAATCTCCACAAAACTCGGCCGCCTCCTGAATGACCTTATCGACGCCTTGCAAAATTTCAACCTTCATCTCCTGAATGTCGTTGTTTTTGGTGATGATCTGCTCGTACGTTTTGTTGGCGGTTTTCAGCAAACGGGGAATCAACGATGACATGTAAGTGATATCGTTCACTAACCCAGCTAGCAGTGCAGTAAACCCGTTGACATCGTTTGGATTTAGTGAAGGTACAAACACAAGTTGCGGCTCTAGTAGCTCTAGGCGTGATTCAAACAACGGTGCGAGATTATTGCCAACGTCCATGTTTTCGGCCAGATAGCCGATGCTGATCCCTATCATGAAGAGCAGATTTTCGTACACTATGTTGTCGACGAACTTCACATACTCCACCCAGTTAGTGTCTTCCTGGTCGTTTTCCATCCCGAACAGGTTCATGTTAGTGTCGAGCAGCTGGTGAACCTTGATTGCGGCAGCTTCCAGCTCCGCGTACCGCTTTGTCTTGCGGTCGTTTCGCTCCTCGAGGCACAGTACGGTGTCCTTTTTGGAATCTTTCCGTTCGAACAGCGGCAACTTCGCCCAGGCCGACATGGTGGTGCGTATGTCCTGCAAGTTGTTTTGGATGGATTGCATACGTTTTTGTAGCTGCTCCACCGGGTCACGTATCTGCATCATGTAATCCTGAATGTCCTCCGAGTTCCACGTCAGTTCGTTGATCGCACGCTCCAGCAGTGCGTCGATGTGCTCTATCTCGCCCTTGATTAGCTCCAGCTCAACTTTGGTGCAGTTTTTGCGTATCTTGTTATACCAGTCAACCGTTTTTTCAAGGTTAAGGGTGTAAGAGCGAAAGATTTCACTTCGGTCGGAAAATTCAAGGCCTCGCTGTGGGATGTCTTCCTTTTCCATTAACCTCAGGTAGTGCACCTCTCTTAGGATAGCAAACAGCTGTGGGCTAAAGTTAAGTAGAAGCTCGGGCGAATTTTTCTTTCTTATTATCAGCGGTTTGTCCAGATGGGCTTCTATCGTTTCGGGCACTTCTTGTGCCCAGCCTTCGAAGATGGAACGTTCGAACTCTTTCAACTTCGCCATCAGGATGTCGAACCGTGCGATCAAAGCGGCACCTTCATCGGATTGAACGACTCTATAGTGAGATGAAAATAGGAATATAAATTAATACACTTCCTAGCAACACTTGAGAGGACCAAAGCAAGGCTTACGGATGCTGCAAAGTTTGAAACTGTTTGATGGGAGAGGTTATCCGATTGGTTAGCTGCAGCACCCAACGAAGGGCAGCGGTAACCGGAGGAGCACTGCGGTCAACGAAGATGTACCCTTCCTTGCGGTAGTACTCCATTTGCTGTGTGTAAATATTCTCACACGTGCTGAGCTCTTCATCAATCATCACTAAAATTTGTCTGTATTTGTTGGTAAACTCTTCTTTAATTTTAGGTCGATCCAGAACAGTTCCTACGATGCTTATTAGCTGAAAAATAGTCGTTGGATATTAACGGCGACAATTACGTTACCTCGAGTCAATTCAACACATTACCTTGAAGACGCTTTCCAGATTATGACAATCATCGAAAGCTTGACATAAAATTGCCGCAAGCTTGAGATCGAGCTCCAAGATACGGTCCTGGAACTTGAGAAAATCTTCCTTAAAGGTGGGATCATCCGGATCAAGCACATCGTACGTTTTCGATGCAAACAGTGAAAAGCACTGGTTGAACTCAACCGACACTCCCGTAATGCGCGCACTTAATGCTCGTCCCTTGAGCCCGCCGATTTCTACCTTTTCCAGCTTGAGAAACTCAATGACAGTGTTGAAAAACCACTGAATGGTAAACAATCGATCGAGAAATGCATTGTACCGCTCGAACACGGCATTCGGATGGAAGGTCCAGTTAACGACGGGGCGCTCTTGAAAGAAAGGTGCAATATTATCTTTATACTCATCATAAACCGTGCGAAAATATTTGAGAATCTGTATTGACAACGATATGCGCTGCATCGCCTCGTCGATATCAGTATGAAAGATGGAAGATGGATCAAGGAAGCGTTTAGCCTGTGTGAAATAAATAAGTTAGAAGTACAGTAAGTGAAACAGTGTTTCAAGAAAGTATTGAACCGGCGACAGTGTAGGATAGTAAAGTTACCTGTTGGATGATTAAATTGCATATTTGGCGAAGGAGAACTAGAGTGAAAGGAAACACGAGAAATTAAAAAATATAACCACCTCAAATATTATTAATCTCCCGTTCTAGCTCACCTATCAATTTCGCCGAGTGACAATAATATAAAGAGTTTGACCAAATCAAACAAACTACGTGTAGGAGTGGCTTTAGCAAAACCTTGCACTCGGAAAACTCGGTGTCCTCTAGTTGCTGGAAGTGTCTAGTCAGTGGATTCAAGTAAAGTGTAATGTCTCGTGCCTCCGCCAACGCTGTACAAAAATAACACATATTTTCAGTGAACAGTACGATCTTTTCAAAGAACTGTGACTAACCTGTTACAACGTTTTTGAACAGAGTTTTAAAGCAAGGATAGTATGCACTATCCGTGTACTCCAGGATCAGCGCCATACTGCGGATACGCTCGTGACGCAGCTGCTCATAGATGTAGGTTAAGTTTTTCAAGCGATTGTTCCAAAAATTGATTTCTACAGTGAAGAAAAATATGTATATTGATTAATGTTACCATTTTACCAAATCAATGCTACAAGTAAGCATCATTACCGACGGATGGGACCGGATTTTGGCCGCCATTAAATGCGTTCGCACTCGACTCGAGCATGACATCATTCACTTGCGTGGCCCATTTGATGACAACACCTTCGATTGCACTCTTAAGGTAGAGATTAATCGAACATTCTGAGTTGACAACTAGTTCTTTGGCCGTCTGCACACATTTATCAACTCCTACGGGCATTGGTAGAACGGTCTGTCCACTAACTTGACCCTGAACTTGATAAACCGTGCTCTTAAGACTGTGAACTTGCTTTTGTACGTCTTGTGCTACCATTTCCGGCCAGCCGAGATGGTTATCGGAGTTCGAAAGCAGGGGAACGAATACCTCATCGACCAGACAGGACAGCTGGTCGATGGTTCGCGTTGCCAGATCACCCACGACCAGCACATCCTTGCAGCCGTCGCGCGGAACATCGATTGGATTTTTCTTCACGAAGTAGACACCTGCACAAAAAAGCACAAACAGCATTGGTAAGAGACCTGTTTTGTCGCGACCGTATAGTATGGTTTTACCTTTGTTTTTCAGTTGCTGTATGGGAAAGCTCACAAGTGGAATCAACTGTGCGGATGGTGTGAGTATAATAATCATAACGACAGTCTGTGCATTGTCAAAGAATTCCTTCAGAACTGCCTTGTGCTCCTCTCTGTCCAATGGGCAATCGATCCCGCGGCGAAGTGGAAAGTACATGGGAAATAAAGCGATAAGTTACGTAGGATTACGGGGTAAGCAATTGTAACTAGCAAAGCACACACAACAAACGGTGTGTGCCATCCGTACAGTGTTACTAATCGGTGCCATTTTTCTGGTTTCAGCTTGAGCGTCTTCTGGACAAATGAGCCAAGAAACTCGAATCGCGGATCCGAGTTGCTACTTCCTCCGGCTCCTTCCATGCTGCCCAGATGTGGTACGTAATGATATTATTTAAACAGCTGTGTGCAGCGCATTGGAATGAGAAGAACAAATTGAGTTAATCGTTGCATAAGAATGTCAAGGAATGATTAAATGTCTGTTGTACATTTTTGCTCCCCGAAGCTTATACGCCCTGCGTAGACTAGAGTAAGAGAAAATGTATATGGTTGTCATAATGTAATCAGTCATTGCATTGAGTTATTATTTATTTTTATATAGAGCTTCAGTGTATATTTCTATACAGTTGTTAGTTTACTTCGTTTAACAAAATATTTCTTCACATGTTTTAAAGTTTATAGTGCAAAACTGGCACATTAATTCTTCAGAATAGCTGTCCTCGTTCAACACACATTTTACGATACTTTGCTATAAAAAACATTTCGTTTACTCTTCTTCAGAGCCATCGCGCAACTTTTTGACTTCTTCATATGTGCTAAAGCACTGTTCGCACAGAGCGTGACCCATCGAAGCAAACACTTGTTAGTTGTAAGCCGTCAAGTCTGGTGAACAAGCATCCAAGGTCGGCGATTCTCAAATCGACTACTCTTCTTATTCGTTGCAAGCGCTAGAACTGTGCGATGGTTTATTTTCATCAAAAATGGTACCATCGTTCATATTCTAGCTATTTTAGTTATTTTGTGCCGTTAAATCCGTCACATTTTCGTTGATAGCGTGCGCCATAGTAGTTTCATCAACAACAACTACTCCCAGAAAATCCAACTTTGCAAAACCATGGCAAACGAAGCGATATTGCCTGCCTGTTGTGTTGGGGTTGTACATGTATTGGCACCATGATTGTCAACAAGCACTATGTTTCATTCAGAATACGTTCATCGTATGCATCCAAAAGTATCACATGTACTACGATAGCAATCTTTTAATGTTTCTATTAATAAGAATAGAATAACGAGAATCAATAGTGATATGTTATGATGAGCATGTTTTTAGATAGAAATTTTGAAACATTGATTCACTTAGAAATTCAGTGACATGGCACTTAACCTTACTATTCATATTTCTTCATTTGCCTGTGTTAATTCACATCAGTTCGTTTACGACGACTCTCCGCCATAGCAGGAAATTCTGTATTTGAGTTCTTTACTTTAATAAAATAGGCTCACGGTATTGGTTTCGTTTTCTTTGGCTTGACAACTTCAAAACAACTTAACTTGCCATTACTGTCTTCCTTGCCTTGATTATACCCGAAACTAAATAGACGCTAGAGTTCTTTTACCGGAATGTCGTATAGGAAGAACTTAGATAGGTTATATTATTAACTTAAATTTGCATTCCCAATGTACAGTGAGTCATGTAAAACAAACGTTTTAAAATTTCGAAACGCTGTCTCTAGGCCGTATATTTTAGAAACATAGAATATTGTTAAACATGGGATTGTGGATACTTAATTTGATTCCGAACTACGTGCAATTTAAAATGTCAATTCAACTATAATAAAATGATGGATTCTTCACATCACTACGATGTAGCCACATATCACTGGTTTATAATGTGTTCACAGTTCACTTTTCCACACCACGCTCGATGGATAAACATTACGGTTGATAGAGTTTTAAACGCTGATAAACACAGTTCTTGTTTGGCACTGAACATAATTTTTTTTAAATAAGTGATTTTTTCATTACTGTTCCTGGATTTGTGCACATGGGTCCTAGTAATCATTATTCGGTGTTGCTGGATTTCAACGATTAATGTATTGTTGTTTGCTCAATGAGCCATATGACATTAAGCCTGTTTAGTTACTGGTTGAATTGTTTAAAAATAAATAAATATAAATAAAGCATCGGCAGACAAACGGGTACAGAGATCAGAGAGGTGCTGGCTACCAGGGATCTCCCCTACATGAGGCTCATCTTCCGGTTCGCCAGAGACAACGGTCTTATCCTGTGATTCCACATCCCAATTTTCCTACCGTTCCTTATTCCATTCTTTTTGTTGTGTTGTCTTTGTCTTACGTGTTTTGTGTTTCTGTTTTTGTTTGTAGAAGATACGGGTGATCTGTTGACGTAGCAATACCATTCGCGCGCAACGTCAACGTTGTTGTACAAAGGAGGCAGGCTTTTCTGGCTGTGACAGTGCTCTCTATACCAGTCCAGCGGTGACACGACGAGTTTGGCCGTGTTGGTTTTGGATTCGAGGGTGGTCGGTGGGTTATGTCTCGAGAGTAGTGGAGCTACCTTTGCTGCTGCGGGATGAGACTTGCCGATCATTTTTGGGTTCGACGCTGACATGGTCGAGCTGGGACTGTCTCTGCTGGGCTGCTTGTTGAACACTGGACGCAGCCAAATAATCGTTTGTTCTGTCTAGTTGTTTACTTTTTGTTTCTTTTCGTTTTGTTTTAGTCCATCCCCGCTAGTAGGAAGGACGAAGTAAAATCTAGGTGTACGAAGCACCTGCCATAGTACCACACCACACTCCATAGAACTACACCGCACCTACCACCAGTAAACAATAGAATCAGCGACCGAATCAGAATTCATCCTACATACAACCGCAACACAACATCAGCAATATAATTGAACAACAAACCCCAACCACATCTTGTTAGACCACATCCGAGCATGCCCGGGATAAGGCAAATTGCAAGGAGGAAATGCCTTGTAACTATTAATTGTGAACCATACCGAATCACCACTCGTGATGGTGAAAATACGGCGTCCAGCCGTCATACTGGAAATTAAATAAAAAATAAATAAATATAAATAAAGGAGTGCACCGTATCTCTTTTATTGCACCATATTCCTATAGCAAGCGATAGAGGATTTAAATTTCAACTTCGTTTTTAAAATGACAGTATGGATTACATTACAATCGTTGGTTGTAACGAAAATGAATTGATGAAATTGAAAATATATCGAATTCAACTTAGTATCGCTTCGTATAATAAAGAAATTTGTTGTTTTTATTCCGTGCATCGCATAAAAGCGCTCCCATACTTCCCATCACTACTCAGTCCAGAAGTGTTAAGCAATTAAACATTCTACCAAATACACGGATTGACTCAACAATCAATTAAAGTCACCATTTTTTTGTCATTTCGAGTCAACAAAACAGAACAGCTGCTAACATGCTCTACCATTGCAATACATCTCGTGCTAACTTGTTGCCGGCCGAATTGTGCTATCGCGTGTTCTGTCTTAGTTTCAGGGTTAATAGTCTGTCCTCCGGCGTGTAATGTTTCTTTTAGGTTTCGAAAAATTGTGACACGCGATCAAGCTATAGCTTGAACCAAGCCCCAGTTTTGTATTTGTGTGTTGAATTCTGAAATCGTAGGGCACGTTATGAGGAAGCACAATATTAGCATAACGGATTAGAAACTGCGCCATTAAAGGGCTGTGCTTCAAAATTTTGCCACGCAACACTATTTGTCAGTTGAGTCCGTACCGTTTTCCTCCAGAACATTGCTATAAATAATTCAATCGATAAGTTTTCTGGTTAGTGTGTCGCTGGTAACACGAATAATGCGCAATAGTTTCGGATGGTCATGATGATGGGTATTTCAGGGAGAAGAAATTATTCCGAATATAGGGCAGCGTTGAGTAATCCACAAGAACACAGAAGATATGCTTCACAATAACTATCTTTTCACTCTAAACCAGCTCTTTTATCTCTCTTTTGTAGTATTCTCTTTATAAACGAATGTATTCACACATGAAATTGTAGAAACTATCATATTTGCACTTTGATCAACGATTAACAGCAGCAACGACATGCACATTTTCTCTTTAAAATTGCTTTCATATTGCGTATCAAGATTCACTTTAATAAAGTAAACCATTATCTGATTCTTTGTAAAACACACCTTTGAAATATATTATGTTTGAACTTTCATTTATCACACAACTAATAAACTCATTAACACAAATTCAAATTTTATATAATATCACAATCACTTCATATAAACATTTCACAATATAATAATTATACAAGATACAAAGCTTTCAACCCAATTATTCTCTCTTTTCCAGACACTCGCGCTTTCGAACGATTTGGTCTATTCGAGTGGAATTCTGGCCGTCGACTGATCTGATCGATTGTACGAGGCCAAAGCTTTGGAACAGATACGGGAAGCTATACAGGTTGATATACTTTATGCTTCCTACCCACCACTGCCTCGTCTTTCAACTCCCATACAAAGGAACGAGGGACATGATAGCTGTTTCATGTGTCACCAGCACCGGAGAGCTTCGTGGCCCAGGTTTATATAAATAAATTCGTAGCTAAGATACTGATATTGTTTTGTTGATACAGCCTAACATTATCTGGGGAGCGTGAATCGTCAACCGGTACGAATTCAGCCCTGGGTCGGGTTGACCCTTGCGATTCGCTTGTGCCTGTGTACGGTAAAAGCTTCACGCGCGGTATTCGAACGATTGTTGGGTCGATCGTGTCCTAGAGGAGTCTTGCTCACTGTCAGTTTAAATTCTTGACATCTTTCAATGAGGTACCTGGTTCCCTGGTGGATTTGACGAAGAGCTTATACTACAATTGTTGGGAAGCGATATGAAGTCAGAATCATAAAATGGAAGAATGTATTCAGAACACTCCTTCCTTAGGGCTGCTTCCCTGTTTGATCTATATACAAAAGGTAACCGAAAGCTTTTAGTGTTAGGATGATTTATGATTCACTGCTGTTCGGGTCGAATTGTTTGATTTTATATCATATAGTGTGTTTGTGTTAGTAGAAAATTGCATACATTTGGACTTATTTTAGTACATTTTTGATCAGGATTATAAATATTATTATAATATTGTTTTTTTTTGTATAAGTTTAAATGCTCTTTTGCTTCACAAACTATGCTTATATCTAACTGAATACTATATGCAACAAGTAGGCTAAAGAATTTAACCGATGAATAACTACATCGGACATCGGTCATGGACACAATACCATGATAGGGAAAGGTGATAATCAAACAAGCTTTCTAAGTTTCTAGGCCCAAGATACGACACTTGACCTCGAATGATTATTGGGAACTTTACAAAAAACAAACCTGGGAAAGGACCTTTGTAAACGACTGAACAGTAGTCTCGACATGCACAATGAACAATAGAGAGCCTTGATGTAGAGTGGGTTGTTAAAGTTTCTGCTAATTTCAAGTTCCTGGACTTCGGTCGAGTCAGACTTCGCGATCCTTGATTAACGAATCTCAAGACACTTGTGCATTAGTGTGGCAATAGGGAAATATTATGGAAAATATTAACAAGTAAATGAATTCACATTACATTTTTCAGGAAACTTCGAGAAAAAAAAGCATAAAAATCGCAAAGTTCGAAACACTGAGAGAAAAAACAATCTACAATGAGCTGTAGAGATGCTAAACGAAGAGATGTCGAGGACATTTTTCATCCGCTTTGCACAACAGAAAAAAAAAAACAGTCGCCAGGTAAGACAGTTTATACATAATTGATGAACAAAACAACAATAGAGAACTTAGGAAAATTATTTGAGGAATACTTTTGCCGGAGAGAGAAGAGTTAACCTGTAAGGTGCAACAACTAAGAAAAGAAAACAAGCAGAGGATAAGGGAACTATTGAGACCTAAATCAGAACATTTTTGGAGCACCAACGGATGAGAAGCACTATTAAATGTTATGAACATATTGGAAAGAGCACAAAGTAGGGCAATTCTATGATTTTTATGTACATCCTATGGATTAAATTTCTTACAATTAGAAATGAGCCGTTCAGAATTTTAGGAAAGGTATTTGAATTCCGAGACAGACGGAATAGTTTAACAATATGGAGTGCTGGCACAGAGGAACAACTATTTAAAACAGAAACAAGGATGCCATCAAGACCAAGGGATTATGTAAGTGCTTGAGTTTCTTTGAGGACATCTTTGGTATCCATATAACTATACTCCTTTATGCTGGTTGGAATACAACTACTTTTATTTCTATCTTAATCTATGCCGCTTACTGACTAAAACTTATAACAATATTAATACTAATACAACCTTAATCTAACGGACTATCATAACGCTTACGTAGCTAATACTTAGTATACCTCTGCATCGACTGGTTATCTATAATGTATTACATAGGTAAGCAGTGTCTCCATAATTATATGCATTATACGATTAAGCGTATATGCAGCGCTTAAATCTTAATTTGATCTTTATGAAAACCTTATAATATTTAAGCACCAGTCTGTATCATTCTAGAGAGTTGTTTACTATATTGTATGCCATAATTATTTTGAGTTTGATTTGTTTTGTTGTTGTGAATGTTTTGAATGATAAAAAATACCCAAAAAAATATAGTTTAAATTGTTGCAAAACAGTGTATTTTACAACTGGTAACTAAACATGAGTGTACTACATGATAGTGAATGCATCATTTGATTTACCCTATGCCGTACATGGATCATTGTTAAGCACAGATCGTTCCTGCCTATCAAAGTCAGTTCATTACGGTCTGAATACCCAGCATCGATGAGGCAGTAATCAAGCGAACATTTGTACGAACTTTAACCATTGGTTTCGGATCACGCTGTGATTGATTCGGCTTAGAATCGATTCGACCTATCCGGTAATGGAGAACTATAAAAGCCATTTGCACCGCCCACAGATCACGAGAACTAATAGTCAATTTACCGTGAAAGGCAAATTGATTGTGAGCAAATAGTGGTCGTTGAACAATCTTGACTGTTTTGCATACCGTCGGTTCATGCAAATGACTTGCCTGCAGAAAATCGGGGGTTTTTAATCGAAATAGAGCAAAATATGAAAACGATATGCAAATCGCACATCTCATTGCATCTGATATCGGTTTCTAATAACTTGACTAGTTAGATATACTTGATGGCGTTTCTTTCGTTAAGAAAACAACATGTTGTTAATTAAAAATAATTTGTAAGAATTCTAATAGTGGCCTAGCAGATTGTTCTATGTCCAATATAAATGTGTTTTAAGGCCTACGCTTATTGGCAATTATAAAATTATGTATTATTGATGGATCGGTTTAGTGTTCAATCCTTACATTTTGCCGGACATGTTTCAAAATTTACATGCATCTTGTGCACGAGCTGGAATCAGTTCTTCGTAAGCTTGCTTTTACTGCGTTAACTCATCTCTTGTTTCTGCTTGAGAAAGATGGCACAGTGCCTTACGGTCTTATAGACGCCCTGTCGATTCTGGAAAAGATAAACTTGAGGAAGCTTAGTAGAATAAGGAAATCTTAATTCCAATTATGATCTAATTAGTGCAAACGTTCAAAAAACTTGTTGATGTTTCATTAAAATAGTCAAGAACTTTGGTTAAGATGATTAAATGATGTTACATTTAATGTTATTTGTTAACTTCTTTACGATACAGGACGTTTACTGATAAGTATGTAGATCTTTTTGTGCAATGATCTTAAAATAATACATAAGAATAATAACAGGTTCACATACGTTAAGATATATGAAAGATTAAGGATAATATTGAAAAAGTGTAGTGAAAGTTGAGAAATAACGTCTATGAAATCAATGGTCCACGTGTAGATATTGAATTCAAAAATCTTAAAAACAGGTTTTACATACACTTGTTTTTACAACACTTTTATGTACACTTTAGCTTAAAAAAGATAATTTTAGTTGGTATATGCAACAATCCTTTTCTTTGAGCTACATTAGCTTTTTACAAGATATACAGTGCTGTTCAGGTCATAAAATAAGAGTCTTTATCTGTTAAAACAATAATAAATTTTGATATTCTAAGCATTCTAAATCTAATTATTGTTATATCATGTCCCAGTATCTTGTAATAAACTTCCCAAACTTCCATAAATCTATTTTCAATAAGAAGTTTTCTAATCTCTAATTAGTGTAGGTGGGTAATGTTGTTACTGTATCGGAATAATCTGAAACAAAAGTTTGCCACAAAGAATCAACTACGAAGTGGTAGTACTCTGATAATTATTGCAGTAAAATGATAAATACATTAACATTTCCTCTGGAGTCAGTTATTTGCTCTAAGACTTCACGTTTCCGTTGTCCGTGGATGTTTCCCGCAAAAAAAGTTTAACGTAAATTGAAAGACAAAGTGAAAGCTCATTGACAATGTTACATCACCAGCAAAGGATATTTTGCGTGGTAGAAAGTTTCCTCCCATATTACCTTTCGTACAGTTCACCGCGGTCTCGGGTGTTCTTGGATGTAAGTGACATGAAAATTGAAAAGCAAAACTTTGCACATTCTCCGAGGACGAATAGTTTGGGCAAAAGTTTTCCCATAAGCAAGTGCGGTTCGTCTACGCCAAGCTCTGGCTGGTAATATCGGGGTTGTACAAGGTTGATGTTATAGTAATGAAAGCGGTCACTATAGTAAATAGAATAAATTTTGCGGATTAAGGTTATGACAGCAATTTTAAATAGCTTAAGGACTTAATACAAGCAAATTAACGATAACACGGTAAAGCTGACAATAAGGAGAAGAGCCAATAAAAAAATTGTTGAGAAGTGGCAAATAAAAAAAAAACACAGTTATAACAACAGTCATGTTGGAAAGTATTGATTCACTATTAACAAAAATCATTTCACGTGGTCACCCTCATCAGATTAGTATTAGTATAAAAAGTTTACAAGTAATTTGGCGCCGGTCGTTTTAGAATGGCATCTCGGTTAGGTTGCGGTTATCAAACAGGTAGATAGACAGAGACGGAGATTACAGACGAAATTTATTTGCTTAGTTCTCATATTTTCTTTTTGAAACGTTTTATTATTTTTTTTTGCAATATTTAGACAGTTTCTGTTAATGTGTACAGTGATGGAGGCGCCCAGTGCTTCTTAAAATATTGGTTTTGTGCATTTTGTAATGAGTATGAAAGTTAAATGGATTACTTATTATTATTTGGATTGCGAAATGAAATCAATCCACATATCATAATAGGAACTTATTTACTTACGTAGTTACAAGCCTATAACCGCCTCGCAGTCCTCAATTTGAGCCTACCACGCCTCTTCTACCCATGTGTTTAAACCTACTTTACGGACTGGATCGCCTGGTGCAATTCTCATGACATGATCAGAGTATCAACACTTGGATAGTCTAAATCTGGTACAAGAACTCGTAATTGAAGTGGCTTCTTCAACTCCAATCCGAACTTCAGTGGCACCTGTTCGATCCATTGATAGACTTGTGTTACGCAGGAAAGTCTGAAACTACTGATGTCTATGTCATCAGCGTATGCCAGGTTCTTCTGGGTTGAGTTATAAAAGATTGGGTTGAGTTAAAGCAGTTTTGCATCCAACTTATCTCCAACTATGTAATGTAGGTCATTGTCATTCTTACAAGCCTGGTAAGCTTGGCCGGGATTTCAAATGAGCTCAATACGTCTTACAGTTTCACCTTGGTTTTGCTGCCATATGTGACTATAAAATCAATAAATGATAGTTAGAGTTGCTGCAAAATCACCTTCTTTTCAACACCATATCTACCCTATACTTACTAGCTTACTCTAGCTTATATTCCAACTTGTATGTAGATTAGTTGATGCCAAGATTCCAATCATAAGGCAACATTTTTATTAGGTACTTTTTAGTATTAGATTCTTAAAGTGGGATGTAATGACTGTGGTATGGGAACGATTAGATATTGATTTTAACAAAAATGTGTAATTTTAGGAAAGGAAAGTTTCAATTGTTTTGTTTTTGATGAGTACATCTTAATCCTGTCAGAAAAGAAATGATTAATTTATTCCTAGCGTAAAAGCATGATATACAAAATAAATGAATGATTATCACATCGCACAAAAGTAATTGCTAACATACTTAAACTTCAGCCGTACCATAGAGTGTCTACTTGAATGTTTAAAAATAAACTGTAAAAGGTCACGCGGTAAAGAATGAAGTTCGTGGTTCTTTAACGGTTCATCGATGCTGCTAATACAATCATCATGAAAACCGTGGTGAACTTTATGATTGGAATTGGATCGGAAGTGTCAATCGTAAAGTGACGACTACGTGATTTACAATGACGTTGTTGAAATGTAGGAATAAAGTTATGCGATCTATCCGTTACGCACGTTGGATTTTGTGTGTGTGTGTGTGTGTGCTGCGGGTGAGAAATTGGAATTCTATGAACAAAGTTTTAATGAAATTCGATAGCGTGGTTAAACATAAAACATGGATAGGAATATTATTTACCTTCACTTTCAATCAATTCGCCTGTTTTGATAAAGCGAAAGCTTCATGATTCTTGGGTAATACAAATAGCAATCACCATTCTTACCACTTTTATTTAGCGCATGTCATTTAGAATAATAAAACGAATCGTAGTTTACCTTTTTTCTACATCCCAAAATCTTTGTTTGGGATTGTGATATCACACGAAATAAAGGAGAACAAAACATCCCACGAAATATAACGCACCCCATACGCAATCAAACCCTGAGCTGAAGTAGGTAAAGTTTCGAAAGCAAAGGTGAGTGGGCAAATGTAACACTGAATCGTCGGCCTGATGATGTTTACTCTTTTTGCAGCGCAATCGGAATATATTGTCATTTATGAGGTGGGATGGGTCAACCGGTGGCTGTAGTACTTGGCTAAGTTGATAATGGTTTCATACACATTGTCTTTCGGCCGGGCTTTCCTAAGCTGAGGTTTAAGTGGTGGTGGATAGCAGACAAAAGGTTCAGGGAGCGGGAAACCCGGAGCCGTTTTCGCCGATGGCTAAGAGGGTAATCGTATTTCTTTTTGCACATAGTGTGGGCGGTTTTATCGTACGGCACCATTCGGTACACTGTATTCACTTCGAAACCACTCAAATATTCTTCGCATGCATCCGACAGAAACGGTGTGTAACAGGTGTGTGAGTATGCGGGAGCTACACTAGGTGGAAATAGTAGTCAACTGCAGTATGATCTCGACTCGCTACAGTCGAGAGAGTGTTGTTTTGTGTTTTGTTGCTGTTTGCGTTAAGATGACAGAGTTTTTGTGCTGTGAAAATTGTGAAAAATATTGCTTAGATCTTTCATCCAGGGCTGGGATGGCATAGAGGTTGCGTGAGTAAATAGTCCCATACATTGGGTTTTAGCTAGTAACCGGTGAGTTCTATATGTTTTATGCTTTCCTTCGCTACCGTCAAACCTTCCCTCATAAAAGGTAATGCCGTCTCATCCCTTATCGTTCAAGATATTGCCACAAGTAGAATTCCCTTGACATTGTTATGCCCTTTAGGAACATCGTCGTTTTTTTGCAGGTAATAGACTGGGCGCATAATGGATCCACTTTGTCTTTAAGATGAGCGAAATATATTACTGCACTGTCGGGTTTTTCGGTGTGGAATGATAAAATTGGCGTAATAGAATGTTGGCATGATGGAGAGCGTCACGAGTGTTTCTTTCGGCCGACGGCATTTAGTGAATTAATGAACACAATAGGACGTGGCATACTGCCGTAACTTTACAATACAACACCGGACCTTTTGTAAAGGATAAATTTATTATTTTTGGCATCAGATAGGAGGGAATTGAAGCGATGTAAGAAAACATTTGTTTCGCGAAATTCTTAACGATTTACATGAACCGTGTAGAGGTGTATTTTGTGAATTTATGTGCGATGGTTTTTTGGGGCCAAAACGAAACGAAACAAATAACTTCAACCACTTCAAACCAATTTCCGGTACGGTAAAATGTATATCGAAAGTAAAATGTATATCGCTTACAAGCACGCGCTATTCGGTGGTGTGTAGGTAGGCAGGTAGGTATAAATGTGTATCCTGTGTGAAACATTTATTGCACAAATGGATTGCAACGCTTACACCAATGTTGATTGAACGATTTCACCAATATCGATTAAACATGACGGCTGTGCTCCTCAATGCTTCAATGCAAGGTACATGATATGAACGACAAAACCCGATGACGGCTAGTAGTAGTAGTAGTAGTACGAAGAGAGTTGCGTTTGCTCACTGCTAATTCTACAATCATCGTTTGTTACGCGTAATACTGTTTACCATGGGGCGATAAATCTGTGTCTGGATGTGTCTTTGGTGTATGGTTTCGCCTTTAAGCTGCAACACTGTCTTTTGGCACACTTGTTACTAGTACTTCATCTAAATACGCTCATCGAATGGTGTTTTGACGAAATATGTCGTTAGAATTCCTTTGCCTTTTACATGAGTCGGACCCCGACAATCGCACGAATAGCCCGCTGCCATAAGGACTTTGGCCGTGTTTTCAGTCACCTGGGAGTTGGAAAAAAGAGAACGGAAAATGTCATTTGCATAAGAAACTGTCACGGATAACAATGTGTCGGACAAGTTGTATGTATGCTGCTAGTTGATTGGGGTCAGGGTATTTTGGAAAAGAAAACATACATTCTAACTTTTCAAAGAATAAGTTCAATTTATCTCATAAATAACGGACATCTGCTCAGAGCTTTTAAATTGTTCTTTGTAATAATATTTCTTTGGTAACTTGAACATTTTTTTTCTATTTAAAACAGGTGTACAGTAAATCCAACAAGTATTCGCCTAGCTGCTTTTTTATCCAAAAGACGAGTTTGAGACGTAACAGACATATTATTTTAAAGCTCCTGGAGTCAAAGCGATAGTGGCGTCGGTCTCAACATGGTACGGATAGATTGTGTGCCTGCAGGCAAGAAGCTATGATGTGGGTAATAACATAGGGTTATTATTATGTGGGTTACTCAGTTGACTCAGTTGACAATGACTTCAAGGATAGGTTTGGACGATTACCTCACGATGTTCTTTTAAATAACCTGCCTAATCTTGGGCTTTAGGACAACAGAATTTCTTGGCTTTATTCTTATTTACCAAACTATGTCTATCAAGTTAAACTAAATTTATAGCCAGTTTGTCAAGAATATCGGTGTCTGGTTGGATTGCAAACTGACCTTCGCTAAACATTTAAAAATTATCAGATTATCTAAAAGGTAAATATGTGCCTAGGTTCAATTCGGCACCTAGTATTAGTTTTTATTTACTCGGAGTGCTTTAAACCGTTCAACCGGTTGACTCTAGAATATGCTTATATTATTTGAATCCCAGTAAATGCGTCGGATGTCGCTCGGATGTCTGAACGCGTTCAGAAGACCTTTATTTGTTTTGCGGTCTGCATCCTTACGAATACCGTATGATGCTTAACCACCTTATTTGAGGGTTTGTAAGCTATCAGGTTTGGTAGCTTTTGAGACAAGCCAATCTAACGCCCTTGCTTTTCCTGTCTTTAACTGGCCTTTATGTATCTGTTCATCAAGTAACTCATAACGCTTGAGCTCTCAAAAGTATTACGATAAAACTCAAAGAAAACATCGCCACATTTCAATTGTTAACATCCTTAGTGGTTATCATGGATATCTTGATGCCAAGAAGAATAAAAGAGATGCTAGTCTTATAATGAAACAAAGAAATCTAATGACCATGAAAACCTTATCTAATGAAGATTGATTACGACGGTCTAAACTCGTTTTTTAGTTAAAAATGTACAACTAACCGAATACTTGTTGTATTAAGTTGTATAAAAAGATTGATTATCCTGAAGAATATTTCACATGACAAGTTTATTTAAACATTTGGCATTATCATCCACGCACAATACAGGCTGCATCATGTCATTTAGATGTCCCAAAGTAATGATCTATTGTACGTGTTACAATATATCCTCACCAAGCACAACCTGCACAATGATAAACCGCTAAAACTCATCTTTTGTTAGCATGTGCTTCCAAAGACTCGCCCGCCCAACCATTCTTAGGTCACCAGATACATAAACCTAAAAGTTATGCCATTATGCGTGGGCACACTTACCTGCACACGGCCCATCACGCCGCACGAATCCATTCGCGACGCCACGTTCACCGTGTTGCTCCAGATGTCGTACTGCGGCTTTTGGGCACCAATGACACCAGCTATCACTGGACCGTGGTTGAGTCCGATCCGCAGCCGGAATCGTTGGAATGATTCACGATTTATTTGATCCAGTGCCGTCATGAGAGCGATGGCAAATTCCACCAGCACTACCACGTTATGCTCCTCGGTACGCTTCTCGTCCTGTTCCGACAAAACCCGCGCGTATGTTGTGGCCAGATCCCGGACCCGGAAGATCCGTCGCACCGCAACACAAAAAGGTACACAACACATTGTTTCAAGTGCGAAGAGCAGTAGGATGGAAGAAGATAATGATTGAAGGACGGTGAAAAATAATCAAATTGAAAAAGTGCTCCGAAGGAGCGCACATAATGCAGCGAAAATGGCGAAAATAACGATAGGTCATGATGTTGGACGAATAAAAATTGATGGTATAATAACATCGCCATGCACCGGAAGCTAGCAGCCGGGCACCGGCAAACGGGAAACACTTCGATTCCATTACAGAGTGATGGGGACGTCAGTGTTGGGAGTTGGGTGATGTGCTTCCCGAACGTCATTTAGCTGTTTCAACGTTTTGCTAGCGTCCGGTGATGGTGATGGCGAAAATCAAAAGTCTAACAAGGTCTACCATTCCAGCAGTCTGTGGTGATACGTACCAGCTCATTATTTTTCTACCGGGTTGGGTGTAGAAACAAACGAACATTCATGAAACGGGAAACAAGTGAGTTAGTATACGAGGAGAAACACAGTGTAAACAATTCAAACAACTCGTGAGTGTTAAACAACAAACGCCTTCTGCGGTGTATTCAGTGTGTGGACAATTCAATCAACCGTTACTGTGTTAGTCATTTGCCAGTGTTTTGAACAGAACATTTTCAAAATTGAATGCACATTAAAGGTTAAAATGTGAGTTAAATCTGTGGAAAATAAATGGCGTTCAAATAACTTGACTATTTAGAGACTTTTTAGCACATTCAGCAAAGTTCCATGAGCTTTGGTTGAACATACTAAAGAAAACGCAAGATTCATGCACTTTTAATAGAGATTGGTTACGCCAACCATAAATAAAATTAATTCTAAGTGTTTTATAGAACGCCTCGGCGCCCTATTCATGGACGACCTTTTTGCTAAGCCGAAATACATGCGTTGGATGATATTTCTCAATTAGCTGAAGAAATTCCTTGGGCAAAATTGCCGTACACACACATTTCAGTAATGAAAAGAAATGTGTAGACACGGGACGCACGGACCCGAACAAATAAAGCAATCTGCATATTGTGCCCGTAGCGTAGCGGTTCGGTTCGCGGCCGAAAAGATATTCGATGAATCGGGCAAACTTTGAAGGTCCTGGAAACTCTTAAGTTCCACACGCCACAGAAGCGATAGCACGCTCATTTAGGGGCTTACGGTAAAACAGTAATGGTAAACGATATACCCGTAGTTTGATGGTGTAATTGTCATAATTTGAAAAGAATTAATTCATTAGCATTATGCATTTATGTGGCAAGTAGCAGCAGTTGTTTAATATTGTTTGCCATTACTTTCTACGTGTATTGTTGAGAGTTAATATATGATTTACTTTAGAGTAACACAAGAGTAACACAAGATATTCCGCGAAGAAAATCTGCAGTGCTTCATACATAAAACATAGATAAATTTTGGGTTTAATTCAATAAAATCAGCGAAAGCTGCCCAGTAACAAGAAAGACAAACATTGATCCTTTGCCGGCCAAAGAAGACGACAACGAGTTGCAAAATATACATCATTGATTCCAAGGATTTTTAAGTTATTGGAAATGTTGTGATTTTTGATAACCTTGCTAGTACAGGACAGTACTCAATCGCGCCATGCACTGCTTAGATATTCTTAAAGTTTGCCAGAATCTCACTTGTGATGCATTGTGCTATTGACACACAGTGTAAGAAAGGTATTGCTGCATCCACACAGATTTAAGTGCTCAACTTCAACTACAATATATTAGCGACTTTTCTATTCATAGCTCATGCAGCAAACAACAACAAAAAAGAGAGTTACAGGATACACGAAAAACACAAATCGAATTGGAAACACAAATGTAGAGCACTTCCACGGCTCGAGTACGATTGTAATATCGCTTTTTTACGGCTGTGGGAGTACAAGTCAGTATGGTTCAAAAGGCTGGAAGATCTTACCGTGGCACCTTCCTCCTTGCCGGGGCGCAGTCCGGATGCAATCATGTAGGTACTTCCGATGGTTTTTATCTTCTCGATACCGCTGAACTTAGGCTTGAGCAGCAGCTTGTCAAAGTCGCAGATAATCTCGTTCAGCAACCGTAAGCACTCGAGCCCTTGCTTGTTCACATCCGTTTCGTCGTAGAACTCCTTGTAGTTCGGTATCGATGCAAACATGACCGCAACAGACGAGTAACTCTCGTGGTAAAGCTCCTGCACGGCACGTTCCTTCTTGAGAAAGTGCTGGGCGACGTGTGCGGGCAATATGTTTTCCAATAAAATCTACTCGACCGAAACACGTTCACAGCATGCCAGTCAAGTGGAGCAAAAATCGTGCACAGCGCGCAAAAGGATCGCCCGGTTTCGAGGAGGCACCGGGGGAGCAGACATTGTGGTTGAAAGGCGAAGAGAAAAAACAACAACCAAACGGTGAGACATAAGCGGACGGTCACGATAAGGGAGGTTGTAGCACGTTCCGGATGAACGAATGTGAGAATCCACAGGAACGCGATTAATTTACAGTTTTTATGGTCCCTGTGGCTACTAAATAGTTACCTTATTGATTCCGCGCATAGTTTCGACCTCTTCCTGTTCCACCTTTAGCTTCGCTTTCCACAGGAAATCGGTCCGGGCGACATATTCACCCTGGCGATCGAGTGTGTGCAACACGGCGCTTATCAGCAGCAGGAACAGCAAGCCTTGGAATCCTAAGGGCCATCTGTGGGAGCACAGGAAAACACAGTTTGTGGAGTTTGATAGCTTAAGAACTTATCGTTTAGTACCAGTGCAGATCATTTAGATAAGGTATGGCTATATCGAACGAATGCTACTTACGAACTGCTCAATATCCCATACGCCTCGAACAGAGAGCTCGTCCATAAGATCGAGGACTGGATAGCAACGAATAATGCCATCAGCAATCCCTTGACAAGAAAGCCTGCTTTCAGAAAGGCGGACACAGCTGCGAGACTGATGGCACACATGTAGAGGTAGACCGGAGCAACCGGAGCGAACTGGTCGTCGTACATGATATCCTCGGTGGTGTTGTTCACAAAATGTATGTCGGCTATAACTAAATCGTCGAAGTTTATCTGCCAGGAGAGAAGCGAGAGTGAAACCAGAAGGGCCAAAAACACAAAAATGATGTGAGCATCGGTTTGGTGTTTCGGCAAGCGTGCTGTGCTTTGGGCACAATACTTACCACACTGAAAATGGCACAGCTCGCAATGAGTGCTGTGGCGATGAGGAATATTGCTAAACGAAGACCGCGGCTGGCCGCTATGACCTGTCCTGGGCCGTTGTTGCCCGGCGGCGAAATGTTCGACATCTGGTAGTTGCTTAAGTATAAAAACAATCCTAAAGCTACAGCTGTTGCGCTGAGTGAACCAATAACGACTACATTGCTGCCAAAGCCGAATAGTATTGTGGAATGAAAGTAAGCAAAATTAATCGAGATTAAAAATGATCCCAACGTAAGAAAGAATCGGTTCTCACCTTTTAAATACTATTATTTGAATCAGTCCTATGGTCAGGAAAAGAATGAAGGAGCAGATGAGATCAAAGCGAAACGTTGGCTCTGGTTGTGCACGAAACAGAGTCTCGCGGGCCGTATTCCTGTACCACATTGTGACGGGTTGCAGTTCTTTCGGTGGGCCCCAGCACTTGCACTCACCGCAGTATCCATCTTCAGGCAGCAGATTGGACTCGATCATCGCTATACTCTGTAATGATGGGTGCGGAAACCATGAATTGCACAAGTTTCGGTCTGTCTAGCCATCGCCTTACTACTTACCGCCAAGCCAATGTTCTTTGCCATCTTGGAGTCGGTGATGTTGGCGAACGGTTTGTCGGCACCCCAGCACTCGACGTACTTAGTCATCTTAGACGAAGGGCGTGTGCGTACCAATGGCCCCCCTGGTGTCGCTACCATGGGCGACCGGAGACAATCAATGTTGGAAATTGACATTTTGCGCATGTCACCAAAAATAGAACTGGACGATTTTCGTCGTTCGGCGAAAGCAATCAATCCTGTGGAGAATGGTAAAGCGTTGCGTGAGTGAGTGAGCTTGCATATGGGTATGAGAATGCGTATATACTTGTTCACAAATTTAGCAACACATCTCATAAGAGAGATGCAGCTTTAAATTCAAATAGAGTAGTAGTTAATTTTCCGTAACAACATTGAAGTTATTGAAATTTGAAAATTCTCTTTGTCTTAACTTTCTTAAATAGGAAATTTAATAAATGTTGATAAAACTCCACAGATATCAAAATGACTAGGTTTAAAGTACACATCTCTGGAACTCTGGAAGCAAACATTTTTCGTTCACCAGTTCTCAGTTCGTAAAGCTAATCCAATGTAAAGGAATAGCCATATTGTTCTTCAGACATTGTATCTGCCTTTACTGCAGACAACAGTAAATGGAAGATTGGCTGTAGTAAAGAAACTGCTATCAGCAGCGTCGTACCTTGCACGGAGAGCTTACGACTTCCGACACGCTCCGGAAGGTGTCCGTTGGTGGTAATTGGTTCGACGGGAAGCGTCAGGCAAGATTTCTTCCTTAGCTCTCCTTCGTCCGCTTCGCCAGCCTCATCGTCGCCGGTACCGTCGTTATCCAGCGTCTCCTCGTTAATGGTGGGCGGGTTAATTTGCACGGTTTGCTTGGAGTTTGGTGATGGCGGTGGGAGCAGCCCATGCCCACCGGAAGCAATATTGGCCGGAGATGGTGGCAGCAGTTGTTCCTGTTCCTCCGGTATGGCGATGGGCGAGATGGAGGTGTGCGAGCGCCGCATGTCGTCCGGGGTTTTGGGGGTCCGTGGAGTTTTCGGCGTTTTCGGAGGCTCCAGCACCGGAAGCAGGTGCTCCTGCTCGGGCTCGTTGATTTGAACCATCGCCGTCGGGGAAGGCGTGCCGAGGTTCGAGGTCGGTGTGTGGGAGTCGGTGGTCGTTGGCTTACCCAAATCGGTTGCAGGTTTCTGCGGCAAGGTTTATGATTCGTTCAAAAGCCGGGAAAGGAACAGAAAATTTCATTTCATTAGCCGCTCGCCAATCGTTCAAACATCCTGAAGCGCTCGCTATGGTAGCGACAAAAGGTAGAAATTGTTTGCCTATCACAGTAATCCTAAGGTTTAGGGTTCCATTTCTCGCTTCAGCGAAGCGGTCATCCTAATGAGGATTCATAGCTCATGTATTTAGGCGACGAGTTTTCAAGCTCAGGATTCTGGAGTCTTTGGGAAAGCTTGGAAGGATTTGATATGCCAATTAAAAAAGGTTCGCATAAAACTGTTTTAATTGTTGGGCATCTAAAGGGTAAGTGATTATTGCAAAATGGCTGAATGAGTATGTTTCTTCAGCAAACTTTATCTCCTTTAGCATTTGTTTACGTTTTTTATGTTTACGTTTTTTGTGGTGACAGCTTCCCAGTTTGTTTTGTTCTAGTGTTGTCGTTTTTTCACTGGGTGAAGCGTTAGCGTTTAAGTTTAAATGTATGCATGTGTTAGTATAAGGACCGTTGCGCGTAGGAGAACCGAAGAAAACCGTATTAGTGTAAAACAAGAACCCAAGCAGAATACACGCACGCCGAACGGTCACCCTGAACCGCAAACTAGCGTTTCTTTCACTAAACACTTAAAAAATATCACAACGTAGGGCCAATCACGAACAGCATTCATACCTTACTGACTTTGAAAATTCACACATTTTGTGAATACTGCAACAAGGTTTAGCTATATAGAATCGTCAAAAAACAGACGAATGTTGAGAAAAACATTACCAATAGCATAAGATTTCTACCACTCGAACGTAGAATAGACCCCTCAGCCATGATAGTAAATCATGGCGTTAAGATATAAAGGACAACAACTTTGAAGCCACTTAATCTGAGCACCGTAAATGGAAAACTCTTTATTTCGCTTTAAGTTAACACATAAAGCAAAGGGAGCATCGTGCAGGTTACTTACCTTCGGTGGCACGATAAGATATGTTTCAATTTTATGATCCGCCAAGTAGGACTCTCTAGAGGCACCTCCGCCCGGTTCCACCTCAAACATGTCGCCTAGATAATCCAGCGTTGCCTTTGTGATGTGGACCCGGCTGAACCGATGCAGATAGTATTGTGTGTGTGTTGTGTGAGTTCAAACCAAGGGGTGGAACCGTGTTAGGAAAATGAAAGAAAAACAAAGTTAATAATGGGTTGGGTGCGGGAATCCTTTCCCGGGGGCAAAACATGGCAGCAAACCCCTTGGAAAGTTGGCCCGGGAAACGGTTCACGTCGTCATCATCGTCGTCGTCATCGGGACGACACGGGACGACACAGAACGGTAGAAACTGCCAACGATTATTCTCTCTTACCCGGCAACGCCGCCACTTTCCATATGGTTGGCCAGGGTCACGTCATCGCTCCAAACGTCGAACTGCCACTTCCGCAATCCCAGCACACCGCACAGCACGTTACCGGTGTGGATACCGATTCGCATGTCCACATTGAAGCCGGTCGCCTCCCGGACGAATCTGCACACGGGAGCAGAATAGAAAATATGATTTCGTGAAGGATTGATGGTTTAGACGCATGGCATAATTCAATTTGGTCCCGTGTTACACCGCCACTGCGATGAGGTGGAAATGTCACAAGTGCAGGGTGAATGAATGACACGGAATCGATTTTTTAACCTTTTCCCCGGAAACTTACTCTACCGGGTGGATAAAGATAATCCCTGTGCAGGCACACAATCAAGATTGTCATGCACGTGCTTCGTTCGTCGTTAGCTGTTCAAGTTTTCGAAATTAGTGACAAGCTTACGTTCGTTAAAGTTTTTATATTTGATTTAGCACGGTGGCATGCTAGCGATCGATAGTATCAGTTATTTTGAGGATCAATTTTTGCACCGTAGTCGTGTGCACAACAGAAGCCAGGTACGAAATGAGGACTCACCGTATTGCATCTATCATTTGTAGCCCCATGTTGACACAGTTAGCTGCATGGTGTGGTCTTGATACGGGCAACCCAGACACGCAATAGTAACAATCGCCAAGAATCTTTATCCTCAGACATTGATTTTCCTAAAACGATCAGGAAAAATGGAAGCAAATAAGCTCAGTGGCAATAAAGCATTATGGTGTAGGTTCGAGGAACTCTCGTTAGATGATTTCAAATCCGGATGAAAACTGAGTATATCTACCACCACACACACTTACTTGTGCGATCTGATCAAATCGTCCGAATAATTCATTTAGTGTCTTAACCAGATCGGACGCTGTCAGCTGCTCGGACAGTGGCGTAAAGTTGACGATGTCCGCATACAGTATGGACACGTTGTTGTGGCGCTGCACGTGCATTTCGTGGAATCTGGTCTGCGTCTGGCCGCCGGCACGCTGGCAGGCGTCGGCCATCTTCAGCATGATGCTACGCTTTACCTCCGCCGCAATGTAGGCCGGTATGACACTCAGCAGGAGCTGCTCCTGTTGCTCGCGTTCACATTCCAGCTTCACCCGCTGCTCGATGCCCGTCCGCGTCCCGTCCACTGCGTCGATGTGCGCCGCATCGGACATGATGCGGTAGTAGAGGCTGGACACGGACGCCGACGCAAGGAACACCGTTTCCGCAAGCAGCTGCGGGAAGAACGTCGGTGGAAAGTCGTGAACCTGCGATAGGATGCGATACCCGATGTGGATGATGCAGAGCAGCACGGCTAGCACAACCGATACTGGCCAAGAAATTGGTAGCATCGTGTGGACTCCCTGGAAGTTCGCATAGTAAAACAAAAACAAAACATTCTGTGACTATTTGGAAGTGTACCGACCGTCTCTTAAGGAATGGTTAAGGATAGAAATGAAATATTACGGTTTATGGAGACTAGAACCCTGCGGCGAACGGGATTGTGTTGTACTGTTTTTGTAAAACGCCAGCATCAATGTAACGGAGCGCTACTGTTACAGTTGAGCTGCAAATGTATATTCATGCGGTGCTTTGAAAAAGATATACGTTGGATCTAGACACAAAATTAATACCCTGCTGCGCTTGTTGTGCTCTTGCTTTGGCCACACACACACAGCGGTTAAATGGTTCTGTACTGCCGGAGCCGAGTGCGGAGCACTTTATGACACGAATTCGGAATTGGGTATGCAAATGACAGATGAAATGCTGCGGGCGTACATGGCGAAAATGTTTGTAATGGATAAGTGTTGCATATTAACCGAAAGAGAGAGAGAGTGGAAGTACTGATACGAGTGAAGTTGTTAAAGCTGACACTGTACCTGCCATGGTTGGTACTGGTTGTTTGGGGCTTTCGCATGTGCCAGGTTTGCAGCTAGACTAATTAGTCGCTTTCATTCTTTGCCTCGTAATACTGTGATCTTATTCACATTTTCATCATTATCATGCCTGGCGATGCAGAGGACACAACAGTTATGACAAAGGATCTAGAGGTGAGCTCGATGCGATTACATAAAACATTATGGACACTATTATGTCCTGTGTTTGCAACGTGCTGGACGTTATATAAAACTATCATTATTTTTGTATTGCAGGTTTGAGTTGTTTTGTTTCATAGTGAATGCGAATGATATTGGAATTAATCATATCAAATTTTAATTGGTATACATCCAATGAATCGGAAATGTAAAGAATGAAACTACAATAAAGCTTACTTAATACTTTATACTTACGAGTATCAGCGCAAACAGAGGCAATGGTGCGAGTTGAGTTCCGACAAATGTGGAGATGGCACCAATCGTTCCGGTGGTTAAGATCGCGAATGATAACGCTGCCAGGGGCGAGTTCATCACTGCCGGGAATTGTAAAGCCACCAGGATCCCGCATAGCACTGCCGATGCACCGCCCAGCAGAGCTAGATCGGCCAGAATCTATAAATCAACTGTTTTCAATTTGGATCTCGAATTTTCTTTTTCCCATGTAGTTTGTGTAGAGGATGTGCGATCGATTGAGAGTGATTTAGTTTTGGGGGGTGTGTGTGTGTTACGTTATTAGATGGCAGTTGGATATCATATATAAATGAGTACAATTACATACGATGCACGGGCACATGGACGCGTAGGATTACAATCACACACACACACAAACACATAGTTCATGCACGTGGGTAGCATATGAGTAGAAAAGAAAAGAAACAGCAAATAGTCGATACAGACAAGTAGTGGAAGAAATAGAAAGAGGGAGAGATAGATAAAGAGAAATAGAACATCGTCAGCAATACACATCTTGTAAAGGAATCGCTCGGACGGTGCATAGGAAAGGATAGAGTGTGCAACGTGGGGCGAAAGGAAATAGTTTATCGTGTTTATCAGATATTAGGGAAAGGATAGCTTAGGACGTTACTGTCATTATGCCAAGAGTGGAATTGCAGTGGTTTGGGAAATTGTGTGCAAAGGGACTTATTACAGCAAAACATTCACAAACACAGCCACAAACATACACACATAGAGAGATTCACGCAGGGGGAAAAGAAGGATGAAAACCGGCACCTTACCGCATCGTGGAGCGCACACAGGACGATGGAAGTGATGCAGGACAGTATCGATATTCCCAGACCGGTGATAAACAACGATCTTCGAAGTCGTTGCCGATATCTTGTGTAGAGGTCATCAAGATGGGAATTTTCTGTTGGACGGAATAGAAACGGAAGGAAACGGAGAATTTCAATTTAAATGTTTGTTAGTTTGAAATCGAACGGAGAATCAAGCGAACAAAAAAATGCTCTTCTATGGTGGGTGTCTGTGAAAGTTTGAGGCTGGTATGAGCTACGGTCCTGAATACTGAGTGGATGGACCAAATTGCTATCGGAAAATGTCATTTCGTTCCTGTTCCTGTTTAAGCACTGGAAACGAGATTGCCTATTGAAGTAGCAAAGTGAAAGTGACATTGCGATGAATGGAAAGCTGAAACTGTTCGGCATGAAATATTGTACGCTACGGCATGGACAATCTGTCCATGGGATATCTTTCCCATGATTGAACCTTAATGACCTTCAGAGATAGAGAGAAAAAGAAAAAAAGTGCAACGAGAAATATCCGCTCAATTCATGAGCTCGGCGGGCTGACCGGAAGTCGTTATGAATAAAAATGAATTTTCTGCCTCAGATGCTTCAAGTGAAGGATAAGTTTCCAATGTTAATATCCATACTTTTTGTGCGCATCTTGTCCGTTCGATTGTTGGCAGTATTTGCGATCAATTTCGTTGCGGACGTTGTTTTGATATGGTTTAATTTGAATAAAACAAGCTTAAAGCTGGTTGTAACTAGAACACAAAAGTTAGGTTATGCTGGTTCACATCATGTTTAATAAGCTTTGTCTCGTCAATTACTTTAATGTGTTTAATTGCGATCACATTTGACTTGATGCTATAGAAAAACAGCTCACCTAAATCTATGTATAATGAATTGATGCCCTTATTTAGCATTGCAGGATAGCTGTACCTGGTCATGGCTGAAGATATAGAAATCAATAAACCCACATGACATGGTTACAGCCTAATAAACACGCTGGTACTACGAAGTTGCTTCCGAAATTTCAAGGAACAAACATGATGTGGGCTATTATCGATCTAGCAGACACCACTTGTTGTATTAGAGTCATTCTAGTGAGGCATGAAGTTTTTCCCATCTTTATATATTTTAACCCAATTTCGATACCAAATTACTGATAGACTTAATACGAATCGTATCTAGAGTGGTGCTAAGGTAGGTTTTATTAGAACAGCAGAAAATTGTTTTAAATGAAGGTAATATTTACAGCAATTACGTTAGAAAATATGTCTTCTTGACTTTAGTAGTACAATTTCCAAGCTCTTTCAGCAAATCGCATTGAAACGATTTCGAAAAACGTGTTTGCTCAAAACCAACTCATCAAGAACAGTGAAGCGCAGCTGGTAACAACATTATAACAATGCAAAGAATACTGGAAGTACAAAACGGTGGAAATTTTCCCGCGAGCACAAAGTTTTTCCACCGGTGTCATGGAATACTTTCTCATCGTAACACCAGAAACTTTCCCGAACTGACACGCTGTTTTTCATTGAAGCACTTCTTATTGCTCTCGAAACCGAGAGCAACATCAATATTTGTTGAACTTTATTTCCGAAACAGCACTCAAGTAGCTGCGTTTTTGCTTGACATCGTTTTGAGGGCGACTGTAGCGTCAATTCCGAGAGTTTGCTGAAGATCAATTTTGAATGATTAATGTTATTTCAATCATAGTGGGTTGCGGTTTAATGCTGATGAAAGTGTTGGTTGATTGGTTGGCACGAGATGAACTCAACAGCGTACGCCAGGAATTAGGTTTTATTTGGGTTGAAGAAGGTGCACAAGGATTCTGCCCAGTCAGTGCAACGATAATTGACAGTTCAGGTCTATTTTTGGTTTAGTATATTGGTGGCAATTAGGTGTTTCGAGCATTTCTGTGAAATGAGGCTTTGACGTAAGAATGAATAAACGTGAAAGAATCATTCTAAATCTATCGTTTTGTTGCATCCAAAATGGGACCTCTAGTTTTCTTATACTTATTAAAATGAAATGAAATACTTCTTAGTATTTCTTAGATTTCTTAGATCATAGCGTGATTGAGGTTAATGCAAGACGTACTTAAAACCAAACAAGACTTGTAATAAACACCACTTTTTTTTATTCAATTAGAACGGCCTGGCCGTATTGCTAATAAATACCACTTGAAGATGATACTATATTTAACTTTTAAAGAATTATTTGAATGCTTTAGTTTTATGGAAAATACATGTAAATCTCCTGTTGCTATCCAGATTGTTGTATATAAAAAAAAGTAGCAGTTATTCCAAGCTCAGCATCAGTATCCTTCAAATGTACACTGTCCATGTGTCTTTTGAAATCACACCAATATTGAAGTGTCCCTAAGTTTTTTTGTAAATAGAATAATTTCGGACAGTATATGTAGAACATTATGCATTAACTACATCAGAAGTACATTTTGTAATTCAATGAAAGGAACCACAATGCCTTAGGGCTGTATGATGCAATATAAATGAAAGGAAAGATCCTTTAGATCGATACATTTTCCTCATCCACATTACAAATGCTTCAATACATGGCAATACGTGAAATACGTGAAAATGTTTCAATTAAACCAAACCTAATTTATTTAATATTCGAACTAAATTTTAGCATAACGACTACATGCGAGACTCTGTACGGCTCACATTAACCCACACTGCTTGTTTTATTTGCTTTCTGCTCGAGGAACACATCTTCAGACTCACAAGAGCAGATTAGAATGCAGTTCACCTGAATCCTCAGTGACTAAATAAGGGCTGGTTTTTGCTGGTGCTTTCAAATGTCTTTAATTATTCACAAATCTCGAGAGCAAATATGCAAACGTTCCATGTTTGCCTACCTCAAACAATATGCAAATAAATCTTGGTCAACAAAAACTATCTGCTTTCGTGTGAGTCTCTTTAGTAGCAAACACGTTGGTAGGAAGGGAGTTTTTAAAGTCGGTATAAAGAATATTTTAAGTCTAAAAGAAACTTTTGAAAAGCTTTTTGTAGAACAGACGTTTAATGATTATCTTGTTGTTTGTTTATCTAAGAGAGAGCTTAAAGATCTTCGATTATAACTTGATTGCTATGTGTTTTTGTTTGTTATGTTAAGTTGCTTCATAGGCTTTAAACCATATCATCAAAAATACTTAAACTACTAATTTAGTCTTGATTAGAATAATCAGTTCAGGCCACCAATGTGCTTCAATTAACATGCTTATAATAGTCAAGCATGCCTCTCCAGCCACGAGAGCTCTTGGCCGTCCATTTATGGCTTCCTTGACTTACCCGTCAAAGAGAAAAAAAGCCCCTTATCAATTAAATCGACCGCAAAATGTGTTGCAAACTCGAACACTTGCATTTAGCAATGGTAATGAAAATGTTCCCACTCTTAAAATCAAAACAAATCTATTTCCAGGTACACGGGCAGATCATGTGCGGCGCGATGCCCTCGAACGCTAGTTATATGATTAATTATCGAAACGTGAACACTCCAAATCGTGAACAGGGAGAAGTTATCTTTAGACTTGGGACGACACATTTTCGAGCAAACTGAGACGTCGGTCTTGTACGAGTTCATATTTTTGGCACAGCATTCGGCCATTAATAGCGTTACCGAAATGGGGAGCGAAAATTTTCCCGAGAAAGCCAGATAGATTGCGCCGTCTAGTAATTGCCTTTCCCTTTTAAGTGCGTCGGTAAATTGAACGCATAATTAGATGTAAATTGGACCTTTTGAAATGAAGCATAGCTTGTTAGTTACTCCAGCGGCTTGTATATTTTGCTTCTTTTTTTCGAGCTGGTCGATTCCAAGCAAATGTAGTATGATTTTTTACTGGGGTATAATATTTTTTGCCCTTATCCCAAGGATCCAAGGAACGAACTTTCGGGGAAAAATGTACAAACAATATGTTGTCCCACATTGCTAAATTAACCATGAAAACCCTTTTGATTATTAATACAATTGTTTGCCATTTTT